>APFE030085265.1:76887-116901 GCA_000404065.3 Pinus taeda
ATTGCATACATTAAGCTTCCAACTGCTGATGCATATGGAGCTTTAGACATATGAGCCATTTCTTCCTGAGTCTTGGGACACTCCTCCTTACTTAATTTGAAATGGCTAGCCAAAGGTATACTAACTATTTTTGCATTCTTCATATTAAACCTTTTCAAGACCTTTTCTATGTACTCACTTTGAGACAATGTTAATGTGTGATTATTCCTGTCTCTAGTTATTCTCATACCAAGGATTTGTTTTAGAGTACCAAAATCCTTCATTGCAAATGAGTTCACCAATTTTCTTTTGAGCACATTTATTTCCTGCGTGTTAGAACCTGTAACAAGCATGTCATCTACATACAATAACAATATAATATAGTTGCCATCATTTTTCCTTTTGAGATAAACACAATGAACAGAGTGACATCTAGTATAACCTTGTTTAGACATAAACCTTGTCAAATTTTAGATACCACTGCGTTGGAGCCTATTTTAAGCAATACAAGCTCTTATTCAACCTGCACACTAGTTTCTCCTTCCCTTTTACCTCATATCCTTGTGGTTGCTGCATATATATCTCTTCCTCCAAATCCCCATGGAGAAAGGTTGTCTTTACATCTAACTGCTCAAGATGAAAATCTTCAGCTGCTACTAAACTTAAAATAGTTCTGATTGAAGTCATTTTAATAGTAGGAGAAAATATCTCATCAAATTTTATACCCTTTTTCTATGCAAACCCTTTCACCACAAGTCTAGCTCTATACCTTTTTCTACCTCTGTCTTCTTCCTTCAACTTGTAAACCCATTTATTCTGCAATTTTGTTTTACTTGCAGGCAACCTCACTAAATCCCAAGTCTGGTTATGTGCTAAGGAGTCCATCTTTTCTTTCATGGCTTGCTCCCACTTCTTCCCGGTTTCTACGTGTTCTCATTCTTCATAACATTCTGGTTCACCAGAATCAGTCAACAATAGATAATATAATGAAGGAGAATATCGTTCAGGGGGTCTACATATCCTGGTAGATCCTCTAACACCACTTTCAGGTGTTTGAGGTGCTTGTTGCTATTGTGGTTGTTGTTATGATCGTTGATCATTATGATTCTCAGGCACCATCACTTTTTCTATGATCTCATCAAGCACTGTGTATTCTCTGTTTTCTTTTTCTTGTTTCTTTTCCTGCAGCTGATCCTTATACAAAATCTCTTCATTGAATATGACATCTCTTCTCCTAATGATTTTGTGTTTTTCAAAATCATAAAAGCAATAACCAAAACCATTAACACCATATCCAACATTTCTTTGATTTTTCCTAAGTCTTTGTTCTATTTTCTTTATTAATGTGGACAAAGGCTTCACAACCAAAAGTCTTTACAAAAGAGTAGTTTACCTTTTTACCTGTCCATGCCTCCTCTGGAATACCACCATTCAAGGAACTTGAAGGCCCTCTGTTTATTAGATAAACAATAATATCTATAGCATCTGCCCAAAATTGTAAAGGCAATTCTACATGCAATCTCATGCACCTTGCACACGCCATGATTGTCCTGTTCATCCTTTCTAACACACCATTTTCTTGTGGTGTTCCTGAAACTGTCTTCTCTTTGCGAATTCCATTCGCTAAACAATACCTATCAAACTCTTTGTTGCAATATTCACCTCCATTGTTTGATCTGAGACACTTCAACCTTTTTCCTGTCTCACTTTCAACCAAAGCTTTCCATTTCTTGAAAGTATCAAATAAATCAGATTTATTTCGAATACAATAAATCCAGGTTTTTCTGGTTGCATCATCAATAAAAGTAACATAATAACAAGAGCCACCAAGATATGATACCTGAGCCATACATATATGTGCACAAGCTCTAATTTTTTGCTCTTCTTTTCTTTCCCAACTATGTGGAATCTGACTCTCTTCTGTTTTCCATAAACACAATTCTCACAAAATTTTAAATCAACACGCTTCAAACCTAGCAAAAAATTTCTTGAGTGAAGAATCTGCATCCCCTTCTCACTCATGTGCTCGATCCTATGATGCCACAATGTCGTATCTTCTCTTGTAGAGGTTAAAGCATTAACAGAATTAGAAATACCATTGCATAAATACAATGTACCAACCTTTTCTCCTTTTGCTATTACCAGGGATCCTTTAGTGACCTTCCAAGCTTTATCTATAAAAGTAATCACACAACCTTCACCTCCCAACTACCCTGTTGAAATAAGATTTTTCTTCAAATCTGGAACATTTCTTACCTCCTTCAATAGTCATTGATTACCATTCTGTTATTTTATGAAAACTGTACCCATTCCTATGATTTTATAGGGTTTATCATCACCCAATCGAACCTGTCCAAAATCTCCTTGAACATAATCATGAAAATGTTTCCTATCAGGTGTGGCATGGAATGAGGCCCCTGAATCTACCACCCAGGCATCAATAATATTTTTATAATGAAAGAATCAAAGCATTTTGCAACACATCACCTGTTACATTCGCTTCATGATTATTTTCTTACTGCGCGTCTCCTTATTTTCCCTTCCGAGACTTACAGTCTTTCTTTAGGTGTCCTTTCTTCCCACATTTCCAGCACACTATCCCCAATCTGGACTTGGATCTGCCTTTCCTTAACTTACTGTGATATCCAGAGCTCTTTCCTCTTTCCATTTTTCTTCCCCTAGTCTCTGAAGTCAAAGCATTACTTGATGTCTCACCGGAGCTTTTCTGTCGCATTTCCTTGCTAAGGATTGCACCGAAAACATCATCAAACTTTAAAGTACTAGATCCAGAGATAAAGTTACTAATGGCCATAACTAAACCATTCCAACTTTTTGGCAATGAGCAGAGAAATAACAGAGCCCTAGCTTCATCATCAAAAGTTACCCCTACAAAACTTAACTCGCTGGTAACTATATTAAATTCGTTTAAATGATCAGCAACAGATCCACCTTCTAACATTTTCATATTAAATAAATGCTTCATAAGAAATACATTATTTGAGGTCGAGGGCTTTTCATATAGTTTGGCCAATGTCGACATTAAACCCTCTGTTGTTGTTTCCATTGAAATATTAAACGTTACCGATGCCACTAGGCACAACCATATTGTTTCAAGTGTCTTTCTGTCAAGAATTTCCCATTCTGTGTCTGTCATACTCGTCGGCTTCTTTTCCTTTCCTCTCAATGGTTGGTACAGATCTCTCTGATACAAATAATCTTCCATCTGCATCTTCCACAGCTCGTAGTTTTCGCCATTAAATTTTTCGACCCTAAACCTACCATCTTCTGCCATTACTCCCACTCGAACCAGGAAACCTTCTCTCCTACGAGTTTATCAAGCAAATAGACCTTCGGCTTTGATACCAGTTGTTAGGAAATTATATATTACAGAGCAATGGAACACATAAAATATTGCAGAAATATAAACACAGAAAAAACATAAAACAAGAGAGACACAGATATACGTGGTTCACCCAGTTTGGGCTACATCCACAGAGAAACAACAAGTCCTTCCTTTTATATTATCCAGCAAATTGAAGAGATAAAACCTACAAAAAATCTGTCGTAATTCCCTATTCGCTCTCAATCTCCTCTCTCTTCCTCACTCAGAATATAGATCTACATAGATGCAATACAATTCCCTCATATATAGCAAGGGGTTGGTTCTACGTCAAAAAACCCTAAATTAAACATAACTTCTATCATCATATCTTTGCGTAATGAACGATCCAGATTGAATACGAAATTACAACATTTTACAAGGCAATTTTACATCTGTTTTTAGCTTCGAGGGCGCTGCCCTCGATCCCCCCGCCAGGGGGAGGCTCCCAAAGGTTGCAGTCGCCCTCCCCTGGACCCCCATGTAGTGAATATTTTACGGGCGGTGTTGTTGCCCCATTACGAACTGGGGTTCAATGTGGTGATACCTTTGAATACAAAAGATAATCAAGCTCCACACCCAACACTTGGAAGATTCAAGAAGAAATACATCTTTAGAAAAATAAAACTTTTTGTTTGCCTCATCATAACGACAATATACCTTGGTCGTATTTGAATACCCCAAGAAGATGCACCTCCAAATCATTGCATCAAGTTTTATTCTTTATTCCTTGGGAATTAGACATAGTGGGTGGAGCTAAAGACCCTAGGATTCCTTATTGAAGGAATGTGGCCATACCACATTTCGTAAGGAGTCTTATTTCCAGAAGCATGAGAAGGACATATGTTTTTCACACACATTGCACATAAATGTTTCATCCCAAAACATCAACTTTAATTTTTTGAAAAACATCATTGAGCAAACAATATTAAGGATAGTCATGTTCATTCTTTCGACTACACCATTTTTCAAGGATTGTATAGAACTATGGGTTGTTGTTGAATCCAATGTTGGAAAAGACAATTTTCAAATTTAGTAGAGGTATATTTTCTTCAATTATCAATTCAAAAAGAGCCAATTTATGATTGTGCTTCATTTTCAATCCAAACATGAAAATTTATGAAAGTTACAAAAGCGTAAGATTTACTTTTCAATAAGTACACTCAACACATTTTGTTGTAATCATTAAAAAAGGTCATTATATATTGATTTCCATTGGTATAAGGAATAATACTATAGGCCCACACAAATCACAATGTATCAATCCAAATTTTCTACATGCTTTGGAAGTGGGATCATGAAATGGTTGTTTGCTATGATTTTCAAGGATATAGGCATCACGTTACTTTAGTTCCTCTATAATAGTAGGAAAATTAGAAACACCATTATTTTTCAATAAATGAAGGTCGTCATAATCAATATGTCCAAAAAATAAAATGTCATACAACATTAGATGGAAATGTACCTTCATCACGATGAGATATATATGTAGAACTTTGTGTATGAATAGATGTCTCTTTCAACTTCATCGACCTTCCATCCTCCAATCCAATCATGAAAACCATGTTGTTAGATGCCTTCCTTATTGCTAATTTGCCATCAAAGATATGAATAGAGTGACCTTATTGGTGAATGTGAACAAGGAACACCAGATTTCTTCATAGCCCTAGAAGGTAGAGTACATCATGCAGAAGAAAATTAGGGAGTCTAGGTAGTTAAGTTTAATGGTGTCAAGTCTTCAGGGCTTGAGACTTGATTTATTTGTAAAATGAATTTTTCCCTATACATTGTCATTGAATATTCAAAGAAGTATCTCTAGAAGGTCATGTGGCATGTCACACCTATATCAAGCAGCCATGCATCTCTCTAAGAAGTAAATGAAGTGTGAAACACATATTTAGTTATTGCAATATGGCAATGGGAAACAATATAATGTGCATATTTAGGTTCTTTTCCTTTAGTTGGATTTGGTGTTTTATCTCTATCTTATTTCTAGTTTCAATTTTCTTTGAATCTATTCAAGAGGATTCTACATGTTGATGCATCATGCCCATATTTGATGCAATGAATGTAGTGAAGATCAGGCTCCTTGATGTTGGTTACCCCTACCTTTGAAATTATTTCTTCCACATCCTCTTCTAGTACCACTTCCTTTAAAATAGTCATGTGACTGATTCTTCCCTATCTAAGTAAGTAACACTAATTCTTCAAGGGATTGAGTTGTTTTCTTCCTCATCCCAAAATATTTCTCATTTTTCCATTTTCTCCACGAAAGATTCAAAATTAATGGTTATGAGTTGGCCACTAGCTTGTAAGGATTCAAGATAGTGAGAGTATCTAACGTAGAGGGCCTAGATAAAAGTTGTGGGAGGAATTTTTATCTTTATTCCAGTGGCATCTATATCATGCATGATGACTTTGATTTTAGAGGCTAGGGCCAAGGGATTGTCATCGTTCAACTTAAAGTTATAGAATTTGACCATTGATTGAACAAGCTCCAATTTGATTGTGATTATACAAATCTTTAGACCTATGTGATGCAACATAAGAATTTGTAATGGAAATGATATAAAATACTTACCTATTTCCTTACAAAAGGAGCAATTGGAGCATAGGGTTTGTTGTCCTTGTTCTCCCAAAAAACTAACTCCTTATCTGATGTGGACTTTGTCAGTGCCTTGTCCTCATCTCCTTCACAGATGCCTTGCCACAAGTTATTAAAAATGAGGGTGTGCCTGAAATTTTTGGATCTCTCTTAGTAGTTCTCCTTACAAATCAAAAAAATGCTAAGAATGGAGATGAGGGAATTCATCTTCAAACAAAATCTTTGTAACAATAATCTCTGGTAGAAAAATCTAAAATGTCTTTGTAATGTCTTTACAATTGAACAACAAATGGCTCCCCAATGCCAAACCATCCAATAGAGAATTCACAAGGAAGAAAAACAATTAAACTAATCACACTCCCTATAAGCTAACCTCTTAAACTATTTGACAAATGCACACACAACATGATAAACAAGGGTAAAGCATCATTGCATCCAAAAAAAGACTTGAAAAAGCTAGAAAAATAAAAGGTGTAAAGGTGCTAGAGAGCTTATCTTTACCATGAACCAATCATTAAAACTTGAAATTGTCATGCACAAACTTGAGGGCGCAACCAGAGAAATCACTACCACAAATAAAAGGGTTTGAATTTTTCTTTTAGCATGAGGATGGAGAATGACCAAACCTAAAATGAACCCTATTTCATATTTAATGACACTAGACTAAATGGGGAAGCTCTTTGAAGTAATCACAATATGCAAAATAGGGAAGCTCTTGGAAGTAATGACAATACCTGATGATTAGAAGTAACTTTCTGTCAAGAGTATTTGACAGTTATGGAGGAGGGCTTCAAAGCCATAAATTGCATCTTGACAACAAAAATAGTACTGTCACCTTGGTGCAAGCACAACCAAATGTTTCTATAGGAGTGATTGGATGAAATCAAATTGCAAAATGATATGAATATTAGACAACAATGATGTTGAGATGGATGATATTCCTCTTAGTAGAAATCACTTCTACTCTACTTTGCTAGACAATGTGATACAAGGTAATTGATCCAAGATGGGAAGACAATTAGCGCTTTGGGAAAGTGCCTAGGCACAAAGAAAAATGAGAATAAAACCTAGCATGAACCAATTGAGCATAAGAAATGATTAAAAATTAAAAGGGGTGTATGAGAGTAGAGTAACAACTAGAGATACAATATTGTCGCAAGTAAGAGGGCTCTTAGATATTGCAAGATACCATATAGCTCATTTGAGAAAGAGTGGGGTAGCCGGGAAAAAAACCTGAGCTCTAATACAATGTCAAGCCATCATGGATAACTCCCAAGTGATGCACTTCCATTAATGTGTGCTATGATATGTATGAAGAATTGACCCTTCTAATGTGATGGATCCAGAAAAAGAAATTCAATGCAATTCAAATCACATAAGCCTAAATTTTAAAACTACGTCGCACTTTCTAGAGGGGTATTTCATCTTCACATTCCCTAATTTTATTAAAATAAAAAAACTACAAATTATTTCTAACAATTATTATTCCACCTTAAAAAATATATTGCATTCTCACAACATTATATTTGAATGCAATCCTATAATATACAAGCAACAACAAATCTTATTTATCAATAAAATTTAATGATGTAGATACATCTACCCTTACATTTAATACTCAAACCTTAAACATTTTAATCCCCTCATATTATGACATATATATAATAATAATAAAATAACATAATAATATTTTATATTAAATAACGTTTTGATAATAAGCTACACTTGGCTCTAAAAGTCAACTCAAAAACATAATGTGATAGATCTAAAAGTCTTATATCAAAATATTTAAAAACTATTTTTTAAGTTAGAATGCTAATTAAGAGATAATTGTACAACTATAAGCCTATAAAGAAAATATTATAAAATGTATATTAGCTCTAAAAGTCAACTCAAAAACATAATGATTGGACAACTATATGCCTAAAAAAATATTATAAAATGTATGTTGGCTCTAAAAATCAACTCAAAAACAACACAATGCGATAGATCTAAAAGTCTTATATCAAAATATTTAAAAACTAATTTTTAAGTTAGAATGTTGATTAAGAAATAACTCTACTCTACATAATTCCAACTGAGAGTATTTTGGAGTGATTAGACAACTGTATGCCTTAAAAAGAATATTATAAAATATATATGGGTGCAAAAGTCAACTAAAAAACGTAATGTAATGAATCTAAAAGTCTTATATCAAAATATTTAAAAAAAAAAAAAAAAAAAATATTATAAAATATAATATGGGTGCAAAATTCAACTCAAAAACATAATGTAAATGGATGTAAAAGATTTATATCCAAAATATTTAAAAAATTATTTTTAAATTAGAGGTGTTGATAAGAATAATTTACAATAATAATTCCAACTCTTTTCTCACCACAATATTTTGTAATGATTAGCTAGCTATATACCTCCAAAAAAAAAATATTACAAAATGTATTTAACTGAAAAAACAACTCAAAAATACTATGTGATGATCCAAAAACCTCCCATCAAAATATTTAAAAACTAATTTTTAAATCAAATTTGTAATTAAAAAATAACCATACTATTTTCTCACAACAATATTTTGCAGTGATTGGCCAGTTGTATGCCATAAAAATAAATATTATAAAACGTGTTTAAATGACAAGAAGATACCATCATCATAACAACTCAGTTTTTTATACATACGATTTAATTTTTTAAATTTACTTTGATGCCCACACTTTATTATATAATGTGTTTAAAGGACAAGAATATACATCACCACGACAACACAATTTTTAAAAATTTACTTTGATTCTCACACTATTCGATTTAGTGTTTAAATAATGTTTTATTGTTTAAATGCCTCTTTTGTTCAACCATTGAGGTAGACAAACCTAATCTAAGCCTAAATTCTAACCCTTCATAAGATCCATAGACATAAATTAATCAATGTTTAGATGAACTCGTAAACTTAATTAGTGAACCTAAGAATATTAGAAAGTCATCTCATACACTTAACTTGACATCATTGTTGTTTCCATTGGCCATGCCCGTGGCTAATTGTCTGATATTATCCATATATATTACTAATATTAGTAAGGACTACTCAACTGAAATTACCAAGGAAGAGGTGAAAAAGTTGTATATAATCAAATAGATGGTTTTTCAATTCTTTATTAACCCTAGAACCAACCAACCAACCAATTTGTGATCTAAGAAAGAGGCATCTTCGGATCAATTGGTGCATAATCCAACCATGGAAACACCACTAGCTAGATAAATGGTTTATGGTATTTAATAAACCTCCCTGCAATAATAAGGAGATTCCCTTATATTTTCTTTGTAAATTATGAGCTAATTTTTTTTTTCTGTTTTGTTACGGTTAAGCAATGTGAGTCCTGAGATGACTAGCATGCCTAACATGTGGCTTCAATAGTTGCGACCCAAGGGAATCTAAGCCATCAAAATCACCCAGGGATCGCACCCGACCTAGGCCATACTGGTCCTTAGCATGATTAGAGTTTTACCCATGCAAATTTTGAATCGGTGACCTTTTCACCACAAATTGTCTTAACATAGCATCTTGCCACCGTTTATTCTACACCTCGTGGACTATAAATTATGAGCTAAGTTTATTATGGGTCTCCATGTCAATTATTTGGACATTGATGAATTTTAGGATGTTGGTATTGGCTTTGCATAGAATCAAACAATGATCAAGTGTAACCAATTAGAAGGGAAACCCACTCATAGGGGATATACTTACACCCCACCCCCCTCAAATCTGCCTAAACTTGAAGACAAAATTCAAAACAATAGTATTGTAATATCATCCTCAACACATAGTTTAATTTAACGTAGCATGTTTGTGGTAGTGTCCCATTGGAAACCATTATTTAATGATATTAGACCAACATATGTATGGCCTTTGGGGTAAAATAATTCTAGACCATGCATGCATTTTGTTAACATGTTGTAGCTGCTACAATAGCCCCCAAAAAATTTTCAACGTCTTAAAATTTTGGAGCCTCCCATATTGAAATATCAAAGGAATAATTCTTTTAATTTTCCTACGTTCTTTTTACCTAGCAAAAGCATTGTCACATTTTGCCTTAAAATTTTGTGACCGTTAAACACATTTTCTAGTCATAGCTTGTTTAGTGCATTTCTGTAAAATAGTCCCAATCACACTCTGCAAAGGTAGGTTGCACTAAGAAAAATCTCGCGTTGCCAAAAACTTGATCACATTTCAAAACAAGAGTCTACATTTATTTCACCTACCTTTACACGTGTATGAAATCTATATAAAGACTTCACCCCCTTATTCATTTCATTTTGTCATTAAGTGCAGAGTACTCCACGTGAATTTTTCAAGATGAGCTTTCAGTTGTTGTTGCAAGTTGTGATTGCACCCAAGGGACCAGATAAAGGTAGGCATAACACATTCTCCTTAAATTTTGCGATTGTGTGTTTCTTTGGTTTTCTACAACTTTGTCTTTTTGTGTGTGAAAATTCATATTCCACGGCGCTTGGCATTCTCATATTTAATAAATGTATATAATATGCATGGTGCACTTTCATTTGAAGCATTACCATTACACTATCTGAGCCAAACCTCGATCAAACACTTAGCCAAATTTTGACTTCCCTCAATCACATAGTCACATTTAAGTCATGACAAGGTTTTAGCTCTCCATTTGAAAATTTTGATTGTGATTCACCTTATTCTTCTGCTTCCTCCAAGCGCTCATTAACCTCTTAGGCACTCACGCAATTTAATGGTCCATATTTTTCTTTGTTAATTTCCCTTGCAAGTCTTGATTTTGATTCACTTCGTTATCGCCTCTTGCACACTTTAGTCTTGAATCTCCTTCATTGCATACTATCCTTATGCATCCTAATTTCAATTGACATAGTTATCACACTCACGCAATTTTTCACCTCAATGTTCCTCATTACACTCTTCCCCTTGCAAACCTTGACCATGATTAACACATGCCTTCTACCAACATTGTTTTCGCGACTGCGTAATCTAGCCATTGATCTCTACCATTAGAAGTTTCAATTGTGACCAAGCCATAACCCTTAACCTTGAGAAGTGTGACTGTGAATAAAGAGACCAACATACTGTGCTTTTATAAATTATGTCGTCTAACATAATAGTAATTAGATTAGCATTTTGGGTTGACAAATTGTATGTGTAATGAATATCTTTGAAGTTTCAGGGATAATGGATATACAATGCCTCAGTATAGCATCATCTACTGAAAGTATGGCACCTACAACATGGAAAGGACTAGCAAGAGAAGTAATTAAGAGCAACATTGAAGGTGTAGTTGATAGTCCAAAATACAGGTCACTAGTTGTTAAAGGTACAACCTATTATATTGAAAAATCAGTGGCTTTGTCATGGCTGATATATTAAATATTATAATCATATATATATCATATATATATCACAATCACCATCCACAATATATATTATATTATAATATAGATATACTAAATATATCAATACACATAAATATAAATATATATATATATAATCTCGCTTCCACAAGGTATCTACTCACACCATTGTTCTCAGGCTTGTGCTGAGACTGTGGAGTGGAGTTTATAGTAGACATATCATGAAAATATGAGAGTATGGAACACTCAAGGAGAACCATTGGCCTCGTATCAATAACGAGATATGCATATATATTATAAATTGCCTAAACCACAAGAGTATCTTAGTTCAAAGTGGTATGTTGACTTCAAAGATTCCACTAAAGAGATACTTAAATCATGGTGGCAAGAACCCAACAAGCTTAAATAGAAGGCTAAGGGCATATACAAGACCAAGATACTCTGAATAGTATTTTAGTATTTAATTTACATGTGTTTCCACATTTATGGAAGAGACGATGTCGAGTTCTTTGAAGAAAAGTGGGTCCCTGTGGTATATACTTTTTCTACCAAAGGAACCATATTCAATTAGGTAGACCTTATAACGACTTCACTCAAAAACTATGTCTGAAGAGCCAAAACTCTAGCCGAAGGAGAGAAACCCAAGTTCTATATGTCTTCTTGCCTATTAGATGGAATCTGTGTCAAGGTGGAGTTTCTAGGGATGGTATGGAAATGGAATTTTGATATTTAATATAGTGCTTATGCACATATATTGAAAATTAACATGGGAAACCTGTTAGAGAGGAGCTTATGCTAAAATTACTAAACATTTCATCTCAATATTACACCAAATGCTTTTCGATAGTGAACCACCTTGCATGTCTAAAAGAGTAATATCATCATTGCCCAAATTTGCATATTGGTTTACTCCTATTGATGGAACATTCATACGGGTATTTAGTGCATATAGAGGTCTTCACAAGTTTCCGTTATTTGTTACTGATAATGTGGTAATGCAAGATGTTTCATACCAACTTTCCACAGGGTTGTCTATTTAATTGCAAAAGATGAATACGACTCCTTGGCTGGTTTTTCCATTATGCATAGGGGAATACATTATAAGGAATATAAAAGAGGGTGCATATTAAGCATAGATATAAGAGTCATAGCACCTAGGGTTTCGCGAGTCAAGATATCACAGATATGATCCTAGAGGTATTTCTACTCAACATTATGCAAGGATAAAATACAGTTGGATGTATGCTTCAGTGACCTGGACACATGAAGAAAAGATAAAGAAATACAATGATACTAAAATAGTTGAAGCTACCAAAGGAACATGTCTTTCTAAGGTTACATATGTCCTGGAAGATTCAGAAGAAGACTCACAGGAAAGCATGGACACAATAGAAAAGGTTGAGCTTACAAGGAATCAAGATCAAGAGGCTAAAAGAGAAATAGCAAAGAATATTAGGGAAAAAAAGAGGCAAAGAAGCAAGCTGAAGAGAGAGAAGAAAGAAAGAGGAGTGGAAAGTTAAGAGGAAGCAGTAAGAAGAAGAAATAAAGAAGAAGGAGGAAAAATAAACACAAAATCAAGAAGCAATGAGGAAAAAGAAAGAAACAACAATGAATAAAAAAGAGGAAGATAGAAAGAAGAAAGAAGAAGAGAAGAAATTAAAACAAGAAGACGATATGAAACATAAGCAATTTGAAGAAGAAGAAAAGAAAAGGAAAGAAGAAGAGGAACTTTCCAGAAAATTAGAAGAATAATTGATGGCCAAAGAATTGGATGTAAGGTAGAATAAGAAGTTAGATTGAATAATTCAACTATTGAGTCAATAGTGCCTACATTTAATATTTGACCTCCTATACCCATCACTGGAAGACATCTTCCTATCAATGGAAGAGTATCACATTTCAAGAAGAATATAAAATATTTGATATATTGAACTTTACATTTGATCAATTCAAGTTCAAGATCAACCAAGAAAGAAGAAAGTATTATCCCAATGAGCCAGATAAGCCTATCTCGATTACTTTGGAAAGGGAGATTGTGATGGATATAAAGACCAATCCTACAACCATAGATTTTGTAGGCCTAACATTCATAGCCACAATAGTAAATAATTTTGATCTCTTATTAAAAGAGGTTGAAGTATTAAAAGGAGAATTAGCCAATGCATAACAACAGAATGAGTAGATTTGCATAGAAAATTAGAATCTCTACTACAAACTTTAGTCGAGAGAGTCTACAAGCAAAGATTCTTGAAGAGCTCAAAGCACTAGAGGAGGTCATAAAACAATTATATGATGAAATTCCAATATTGCATAAACTAATAGCTGAACTAATTGAAATTAAAAAGGAATTCCAAGACATAGGAAAGTTAATAATATTAGTTCTCTTGGCAGTAGATTATATTAAGGAGTGGAACACTAAGTACCTTAATGCACCATCAAAATTACCAAATAAGGATATATTGGATGTCGAGTTAGATAGGGTGGAGGTGAGGATGTTTGTACAATCCCATGAAAGATTGAGCAAAAGCATGGTTACCACAATATCAACTTATTAGAAATTTCATAATGGGATGGAATCCCTAGTCAAAGTATATAAAATACCTTCTATTGGTGCACCAAGGGAAGTGAGGCTAGGAGAAGAGATTAAATGAGAGATTCAAAAAGCAGTAGATACCATGAGCCAAGCAACTATGCAGAAGGATTTGGAGGTTACAAAGGATGTTATCATTCATTATGTTGTAGAACTTGCAAGGCTACATCCTAAGTTAATAATACTTTTGAACCGAGTGCAAACAACATAAAAGACATTACTCCTTTATGCCTTGGAATGTAGAGTAATATATGATCATGACTTGTCACAAAAGGTAAAGGAGGTAGCTACTGAATACAATGTGCGCCATACATATGTGACTTAAGAAATTCATAGTGAAGCACCAAAAATTCCCATCATGCATCTCTTCACATGAATGTACTATGGTTTTCCTAATTTTATTTGTATTTTTTAAATGAAATGTTTTGGAAATTAGAAATATGAAAATGAAAATGAAAAGTAAAATAGAAGTCGAAAAGTCACTAGGGTAGTCAAAGAGTCATAGAGGAAGGTGAAAGGTCACCATATTTTTTGTATAAATATACCCTAGTGGTAAGGAAGAGGGAACTTTAGTTTTGGATCTCATTGTGAGCATCTTGTTTAGAGAGATTATTATTCCTTTGAGAAAGCAAGTGATAGCTTCACAATACTAGTATTAGATTTAGTGAATGCTTCTTCTAATTGTGCACTTCAATATTTGTACTAAATATTTAGAAGCTTGTTGAGCTAGGAAATAATTTCATGCATGTATTGTTAAGAGTTGTGAGACTCATCTCTTAATGATTTGATGGTATGTGTTTGCTTTTGTATATTGTAAGGATAATGAATAGTGCATTGCTTCCAACACACATCTTGTTTTAAGTTGTACGTTATTTATGTTTTAACAATCATTGTTCATTGTAAACTTCTTTTAAATCGATAAATGAATTATTCTTTTTACATGCATATTTATCAAAGTATGCTAACATTCTTATTTTAAAGGTTCATGTCATTTATCTTGATTATGGTCATGTTTTATGCATATTACTTGTAAAGTACTTCACAAGTCTATTTAACTTGTGTTCATCAAAAGTTGTATTAGTTTTCTTAAGTGTTTCTCATTTTGTCCAAAGCATATCTTAAATCAAACTGGATGGTAGTTAGACCAACATACTGAATGGGACTTTTATTCGAAAATGTGTAGGGTCTAATTGGGACTTTTCACATGAGAGATCCCCTTATTGTTGGTGGAACATTTGAGCCCATCAATAGATTTGGTGCAATAAGGATGGTTGCCATTATATGGTAGGACGATTTCCACATTATTTCCTTGAGACATCTAAGCAAGCCAATAATCACCTAGGTTCCCCTCCATCAAATCCTTTTTAAATTGAAGAACCACCTCTGCATAGTACTAGCATGTGTTTGAAGTTACTTAATATTAGCTAAGAACTCTATTCCCTTTCATGTGTGAATGCACAAGGAATCTTGGACTCCTTTTGGTTACCCCTATCTTACCCCATAAGCATTCAAGCAAACCATATACAACTTGTCATAGTGTGTTAGTTAGTACAATATATGAATTGGTTAATCCTCTTTGGGCGACTTGATAGGTTATGTTGAAAGGAGTTCAAAAGAAGGTAACGAAGGACCAACTAATTTTGAAAATATGGAGAGAAATTGAAAATTTTGAGAATCTAGAAAACAAAGGAAATATTAGAATGAGAACGAGAGCTTAGATTCAGAGAGTGAAAAAAGAGAAAAACAATAATATGGCTTACTGCCAACAATTAGACTGGATGGCCCAAGGGGCACTTAATCTACTAGGTATCCTACATCCTTTACCTCATCATTTAGAGAATTTTCTGGCAAAGTTCAACCCAAATAACTCTACTACTGCAGAAGACCATGTTAACAAATTTTATTTGCAACAAATATTATTGGGTTTTTAGTATGATGATGTGGATTATAGGATTTTCCCTTAAAAACTTGAGAACAAAGCCTCAACATGGTATCATAGTCTCTTGGTAGGTTCGATTACGAATTGGGGAGAGTTCAAGAAGGATTTTCTGGAGAAGTTTGCAGAGGAGAAGACACCATCTATGTTTTTGAAATAATTGAGTAACCTTTATATGGGGAATAAAGAGAAGGTAAATGATCTTAATGCTTTACAACTATCCTGAATAAGTTTCTTGCACACGTCCCACCACATAATTCTATTACATCTTATTATTATACCCCATCGCTACCAACTAATATCGCTATGTTCGTCAAAAGGGATAACAAAGGCACATTGGAAGAAAATTACAGTGGAGATTTAACAGAGGAGGAAGATCTCAAATCCATTGGAATAATTAATGCATAAGAAGATTCAAAGACTTCCGATAAGAAACATCAAGCTTCTTCTAGTAAATCTTATGATAAAGATGCTTTTGATTTGGATAGCTTAACAAAATTTCTCAAGTAATTGACGAATGAAGTGTTTGACCTCAAGAGAAATACTAGTGAAAGTTCTTATAGTAGTAAATCATTCAAACCTTTATTCAAAAATATAAAGAAACGACTGGCTAAGTCGGTGAAAAACTCCAACGTGGTTCTCAATGTGGAAGATTTGGGCATGGATAATTATTTCACTTTTCATCAAGCAGCGCAATCTAAGAAAAAATGGCCATAATTGCTACATAACATGATTATGATGGTAATAAAGTAATTGACCATTAAATATCAACTAGACTAGTCAAAAGAAGAAGAAGAAGAGGCTTCACCACCTAAAGATAATGTTGATGTTGGGTCACCCATATTGACATTAAATATAATTATAGGTAGCAAATGCAATTAGTTCGTGAAGTTTTGGTAAAAGAATCTCCTCCAACCAACCTTATAAAGACATACAATTTGAGGAGCAAGGGATCAGTGGTTGAGCCTACTCTAGATGATAAAAAGAAGGAATTTCTAAGAATAATACTTCCCCCTAAGGATGTTGCTCAAAATTCAATTCATAAATCTTCAATTGATCGGGATTCAAAGAGTACCTCAAGAAATATTAAGAGCAATTCCAATACACCTGAGGCAACTAACAAGTTTTCTCAACCAACATCGTTGGCCAAGTCATGTAAATATGAAAGTGTATCTTTTGAAATGGATTACAACATAATAGAAGATTTGAAGAGAGCCTAGGTTAATATATCACTTTTCGAAGTAGCGAAGTTTCCTAGGCAAAGAGAATTGATTTTTATGACTTTTGCATCAATACCTTCAACAAGAAAAACCATTTCTTCTTCCAAGGCTTCATCTTCTAGTAAATCTAAAGCCATGGTAAATATTGAATCTATTGTGAATGTGACCAAATGTTAATTTGAGATCATTAGTGCCTCCATTTTTGTTAACCTTCGAAATATTTAATTTTGAAGAATCTAAGGCAAGATGACATTAATGATTCTTATAACTATGATAAATGCTTGTGATGTCTTTTTACTTATTAGGATTATCTTCTTCTTCTTATTATAATTATGTGTTCTTCAATCATCAAAGAACTACCAAAACAAGAAGATCAACAAGATACAAGTACACAAGATGTAGGATCCAAGCCAGGGAAAAACCTCTCCTCTTGAGAGGAAAACCCTTAAATCTCTTCTCATAGATTCTTTATTGATGAATACAAAGCCCCTTAACCAACACTAAAGCCCTCCCAAGGCCAAGATCAACTTCTTAAGAATATGATTGCTTCACTACTTTCCAAATCCAACAAAATGTCTTCCAAAAACACTACTTTGACCTCCAGCCACAACATTTCAGCCCTAACTGTAGATCTGCAACTCCAGCCCCCTGACAGCAGCTACTACTTCACACATGTGGACTAGAACTGCTTCTTCTTTGCCTCCAGCTGCCTCACTTGACCTAATTTGACTTCTGGATCTAGAAGGGGACTTTGTTGGCCCTTCCTTCAGCTCTTTTTCACCATATCAAACCTCCACAACGAAACCCTATCCCGATAGCAGAAATCCTAGTGAAAAGCTACAAAATTTCAGCCCTCTTCTTCACACATGTGGAGAGAAAGAGAGAGAGAGAGAGAGGATCCCAAAAGACTTCTTATCCTTCTTCTGCCTTCTTCGTTGCTCTATTTTGTTTCTTCCTTTGCATAAGAGAGAGAGGAATGAATGTGTCCAAGTGAGGTTGATTTGTCTCCTATATATAGGTCTTCCAGGGGTACGAATTCCAGCTTCTAGGCCGACTTGACAGGCTAGCAGGTTGACTTAGTCTTCAAAGGCTCAATAAAATACAAAAATAATTCTTTTTACAATTTACAAGATGCTTGATGGAGTCTTCATATTATGAAAATGTCCCTATTTGACTTCTTGACCTAGGACAACCCTATGACACTTTCAATTAGTGCTTGACCTATAAAACAAATTTCTTGGGCAAGAAATTCAAGCTTAATAATAATAATAAGTTTTCTTTCTTTTTACAAAATACAAGAATCAAAAGTACATTTCATATTTATGAAGACTGAATCTAGTTACACTTTCTTCAACACTTCCTCTTAACTAGGAAGGTATTCATAAATGGTACATGGCTATTCTCAATACTGAAGAGATCTCATAAGAAGAGTCGAACTAGTAATCCATCTGTATAGCATCATTATAACCAACATTGTCACATAGAAAGGCCTTAACTAACAACTTTATCTCTCAATAAATCAGAGCACATTATTGGCGAGACCAATGATTATAGACACCTTCATCATTGTCTCTCAAGGTACATACCCACCAGGTGTTCACCGAGTATGACCTTCTAGGACTATTCTTATCTTGGGCCCCCAACCCTCAAAGAATATTGGTCCTCTTGCCTACTCTTACCTTGGATGCCCTACTACATCCTCAAAGAGTATCGAATTCCAGATGATTACTCAATCCTCCATTCTTTCTTCCAAAATGAAGACAAGAATGATGAGTCTATCTCTCCCTCTCAACTAGGGAAGATATGCAAACCAATCCAAGCTTGTTTCTGAAGTACACAATCTTCTTATTGAGAAGAGATTTTGTCAAAATATCAGCGGTTTGATCATCATTGGGTATATACTCCATCTTCTATACACCAGCTTATACCAACTTTCGAATGTAGTGGTACTTTTTTTTTGTGCTTCATATTTCCATGAAATACCGGGTCCTCAGATAGTCTTATACAACTGGTATTATCACATGTATTATGGTAAGGTCCAACAGTCCTGCAAATAGATCAAATAACATCTTCCTTAACCATACTGCTTCCCTGCTCACTTCACAGGTTGCAATGTACTCAACCTCAACACCACTCAAAGCCATTGTCTCTTTCTTTCTGCTCATCTAAAAGACCATGGAGGATCCCAAGATAAAACATCCTCCTATAGTGCTTCTTCCATCCTTCTCACTTCCTCCCCAATCGGAATCAGTAAATCCTTCTAGCTGAACATATTTTCCTTTTTCATACTTTAGGTAGTAGTGGATGGTTCCCTGCAGATATCTTATTATATGCTTGGAAGCTATCCAATGATCATGTATAGGCTCCATCTAAAATTGACTAAGAACATTTACTGCAAAACATATGTCTTACCAAGTATTCACCAGATACAACAGGGAGCCAATCATTTGTCTATACTTAATAGGATCCACTGGACTAGATTCATAATTCTTTAACATTTTCAAGTTTGTGATCATTGTAGTTGTCATGGGTTTGCATTCCATCATATCAAACTTTTTTAATAGCTTGATCACATACTTTCCTTATCTCGGGAATAATTCATTTGGTTCTTGCCAAACTTCCAGTCCCAAATAATAATGCATAAGTCCTAGATCCTTCATATCGAATTTGGTTGCCAACATTTTCTTACACTCTTGAATTCTTTCTTCATTATCAGTTAATAGAAGATCATCTACATATAGAAGAATGATGACAAGTTTATCATTCTCTACTTTGATGTAGAGATTGGGATTTTTTGTGCTTTTCTTGAAACCCAACCTTTGCAAGTATGCATCCATTCTAGCATACCATGCCCTAGGAGTTTGCTTGAGGCCATAAAGTGCCTTCTTCGATCTGCATACATGAGTTTCTCTACCCTTTACTTCTAATCCCAATGGTTTTTCTATGTAGAATTCTTCATCTATGGTACCATTCAAGAATGTTGTTTTGACATCCATTTGATGTGCCTTCCATCCCATTGATGCTGCCAGAGATATCAGAGATCAAATCATGGTATACCTTGTTGTGGGGGCAAAGGTTTCTTCATATTCAATGCCTTCTTCTTGAGAGAATTCTTGAGCCACAAATCTAGCCTTGAATTTATATAAGCTTCCATCTGCAGCATGCTTCATCTTATACAACCACTTAGAGGTTACCACTGATTTGTTTATGGTCTTGGGACAATTTCCTAGGCTCCATTCTTCATAATAGATTGGTATTCCTCATTTATTTCATTATTCCATTCTTGGTGTTTGGCTTCTTCTTCGAAAGTGGAAGGTTCATCTTCAATGAGCTTCGATATGTACACTACATATCCTGAATATCTTTTTAGTTTCTTTCTCTCCCTAAATATTCCTCTTATGGTGTGGCCTTCTCCTTCTTGAAGTGTAGAAGTTAACCAGTTAGATATCTTTCTTCTTTTATGGATAGAGATTGGTTCATTGGGACCTTCTTCTTCATGATGAGAGACTTCTTCTTCCTTACTAACTTCTTTCTCAAACATAGGAAGATCCTCCTCATCAAAATTGGATGGGAGATCTTTGGATTTCTTGAAGGCGACACTTTCATAAAAAATTACATCTCTCCTTACTTCTATTGGATGTCCTTCCTTTATGTATATCTTGTAAGCCTTGTAAGAGTTTCTATATCCAACGAATATTCCTTTCTTTCTTGAGGGATATAGCTTCTTTCTTTTATTCTTGGGAATGCGAATATATATAGGACACCCAAATATCTGGAGATGATCAATATTTGGTTTCTTCCTAGAGAAGACTTCTTCTAGAGTTATATTTACAAGTGACCTGTGAGGACTTCTATTTTGGATGTATATTACAATCTTCGTTGCTTCTCCCCATAGAAATTTCGGTAGATCTTGATCATGGAGCATAGCCTTGACACTTTCTTCTATAGCTCTATTCTTTTGTTCAACTACTCTATTCTACTCAGGATTGTATGGAACTATAAGCTCCCTCTTAATCCTAGCCTCCTTATAGAAAGAAATGAGTTCTTTGGAAGTATACTCACCTCCATTATCTGACCTTAGAGTCTTTATCTTTCTTTATGTAAGATTTTCTACCTTTGCCTTGAATTCTTGAAATTTTATTAATACTTCATCCTTGGATTTAAGTAAATAAACCCAATTTTTTCGTGAATGATCATCAATGAAAGTAACATAATATAGATGACCTCCAAGAGATTTAGACATGGGACCACATATATAAGAGTGGATGAGATCTGAATCTCTTGAGCTCTAGATTTACTATTTGCAAATGGTTTCTTTGCATTCTTTCCTAGAGAACAGCCTTTGCAAACTCCTTCATGGTCTTCTTTTAGATTTAGTATCCCATTTACAATGGATTTTAGAGTTGGCAAGATCTTGTAATGAAGATGGCCCAATCTTCTATGCCAAAATTCACATATGCTTATCTCAATGTGGACAAGTGCTTGATTTAGAGGAGATGAGAGTTTGTAGATTCTTCCTTATCGAATTCCAATGGTTCTAGATTTTTCAATGCTAGAATATTTAGCCCAAACCACTACTTTACCATATATAAAAGCAACTCTACCTCCTTTTTCTTCTAATGATGAAACAAAAATAATATTTTTGCACAAACCTAGAACATATAAAATGTTGTTGAGATGAATGTTATTTCCTCCTTCCAACTCAATTGATGTAGATCCAACATTAGAAGAAATTTCAACTCAAAAATAGCCACCTAAGAAAAAATTAAGAAATTAATAAAATAATTCCATGTAGACAATTTTTTAATATATCACCTTTTATTATTTTACTTTTTTTGAAATTACCCAAATAAATGTGACGTTTATCAAAATAACAGTGTATGTAATTTATCTTTATATTAATTTATTAGCATAGTATTTAATAAAATTTAAATAAAATTTAAAATGACCTAAATTGAAAATATATATATATATATATATATATATATATATATATATATATATATATATATATATATATATATATATAATATATATATATATATATATATTTAAATTAGTTGCACATCATTAAAAATAAATAACATTATATATTATATTTAAATTAATTTATTAACACAAAACATGTCTTCTCCTTCTTATGCCTTCTTCGTTGCCCTATTCTGCTTCTTCCTTCGCATAAGAGAGAGAGGAATAAATGTGTCCAAGTGAAGTCGAACTGTCTCCTATATAGGTCTTCCAGGGGTACAAATTCCAGATTCTAGGCCAACTTGGTCTTGGAAGGCTCAGTAAAATACAAAAATAATTCTTTTTACAATTTATAAGATGCCCAATGGGGTCTTCATATTATGACGATGTTCCTATTTGACTTCTTGACCTAGGAAATCCCTAGAAGCACTTTCAATTAGTGCTTGACCTATAAAACAAATTTCATGGGTAAGAAACCCAAGCTCAATAATAATAATAATCATTTTTCTTTCTTTTACAAAATTCAAGAATCAAAAGTATGTTTCATATTTATGAAGACCGAGCCTAGTTACACTTTCTTCAAAATTTTATTATAATGTTCATAATTTCTTAGTTGACTACAGGGAATAAGAAAATGTCATGCCTTTATCTATATGCAAGAAACTTAATGCCAACCTAGAGAAAATTGATGCAAAGATCATTCATCTCGATAGATCTCAAGTACAAGTGGTAGGGGAACTTAAATATGTCTTGATTAGATTGGCCTCTGACTCTTTAGTACACCATTTTATTGATGTTGTGGTCATAGACATTCCTGAGGCATATGGATTTCGCTTGAACAGAGACTGGTCCAGTAAGCTTCAAGGATACTTTACCATGGACTAGTCTCATTTGTGGTTCACAAGGAAAGGAAATAATAACTAGATCAAGGTTAACAATAAGCCACACATGAAGTACACAATTAATAATATGGATGCACCTAATGAACCTATCAGTGTTTCCCATGAAGTGTTGGGAAACTATTTCTTAGAATTAGATATCGATAGATATTAAGCCATGCCATCACCTGTCTCATTAGATACACAACTGGAACTCCTTCCTTATCCTCCATCTAGTGAAAATGAATCATGTATTATAGATGTAAATAGTTTTAGTTTGGATACCTTGTGGACTATATTATGATGGATCGAGGGTGCAAGATGGAGCTGGTGCTGAATGCATCCTAATGGATCCCAAGAAGAACAAGTTCTTGATATGTTGTCATTTGGAGTTTCAATGCACTAAGAATATTGCAAAGTATGAGGCATTAATTCTTGGTTTGAATAAAGTTATTGACTTGAAGGTAAAATGCTTGAAGGTAGTCAATGATTTTGAAATTAGTAGAAAAAAGGTGTGTAAGACTATCCATTATATTTCAACTAATCTTAAAACTACCAACAAGAGGTACGCTGTTTAATTTTTTCTTTTAACGATTTTAATATTAAGTCAGTATCAAGGATTAATAATGTTGAAACTGATATTTTAGCCAATGCGACCACTAGGTTTACACCTCTTAGGGGTGATTTTTTTATAGAAATAATTTACAAATTTGTCATTCCTAATAATGTCAATAATTTTCATGTTTTTAATGATGACCAACATATCTTGGACTTCCTCGCTAATGCAAACATACTCAAAGATGTGGCCATATATGAGGATGAACACAACATATCATTACAAGAAAGAGCTAATGTACGAGGTGGAAATCCAATGCCAAAAGTTGTTGTGTCATTAAAGAAGCTTATCAATCTGCATAATCGATTTATAGGACCTCCTGTTGACCACTACGTTTCAACGACCAATAGCAGTACACCCCCTTTTTTCTCAAAAGGATAGCACTTGATCAACGTGTCTATGCCATTCAGCTATCATCATCAACTTGATCATCATGTTATAATGTAAACCCATTCTGCATGTGTGTAATGTAAATAATCTTAGTAGATCCATGCCATTTATGTAATTGCCTAGGTAAACCTACTTTTCTGGTGATGATCTACATTCTGGACGGTTTTTTGTCTCACCGATCCATTTTCAAATCGTCAACTGAGTTTTCCTTCAGCCTTAACCCAAAGCCGTAATGGATTTTGTCACTGGGAACTTAGGCGAGTCCTAGTGTCATAGATCAAGTCTATGTAAAAGTGATTTGGGAATAATCCTAATTATTTAGTTAGGTTATTTTATTACAAATTCCTTGGTCTATTGGATTATATTTGTGTCGCAAAAATGGGTAGTCTGTGAGGGTGTTTTTCAAATGGATTTTCCCCATTGTGAAGTAAAAATATGAAAATTATGATGTAAAGTGTCTTGAGGGTTGGAAAAAATAATTTATCCCCTCATATGTTAATTAATTAAATTTTCTGGCCAAAAAAATAATTAAAGTCATAAGCCAAAAATTTAATTAATTCTAGGTTCTAGATAAATTTAAATTCTCCAAAGGAAAAATTCGTCAGTCCTTTAAAATTCAAATTTTAAAAGGTCATGGGACTAAGGTAAATTAATTGTTTTGCTAAATTTTAAGCCTTTTGTCCCTGGGGTTAATTCAAAGTTAGAAGTTTGAGGAAATTAATTCAAAATTTTAATTTTTGAATTAATTAAAATGCATGTAATTGAAAAATTCGAATTTCGTCAAGAGTTTAAAATTTCGACGGATGAGATTAAGAGAAATTTTGATCCTCATCAACGGTCGAGATTGCTTTGACGAGGATCACTTGAACTAGCCATTGGAGGATTTATCTTTAAATAGGAGCCATTGGGGGATTTATCTTTAAATAGGAGGTCATTTGTCAATCAATTGATCTGACCTTTGAGTCGTGTGCTAAGCGAAAAGCTCTCGTGTAATTTCTATTCAGATAAGAAAGAAAGACTTTGGGGTTAATTTTCACCAGTGTTACTCTTCATGGAAATACTGTAAGATGTATTGTTTTCATGCGTAATTTCTTTTTTCCATTGATAATAGCTTCTGAAGGTGGTTTGGGTATCTTGCTTAGTCATTGGGGTTTATGTAATAGCAGGTATATCTATTTATATGAATTTTATTATCATTTTCTCACTCTATTTTGATGGTTGAATTGAATTTTGCAGGAAAGTGTTTATTTTTAGATTATCAGGCATTCATGGAAGTTTTCAATTGGACTAGACAACTCCCAATCCTTGTTTTCTGAAGATCCCAACTTAATTTGATCCCGGGCTTATCGTAAGATATTTTTTTTACTCGTGATGCATGAAGGGTTTTGAAGTCATCACCTCCTTTGAACTTAATTTTTTTTTTTACATGCGAGATTGATGAATATGGCTTTTGAGAGCCTCAGATTATTAGATCTGGGAGCGTAGTTGGACTCACATTCCTTAGATCTGATAGATCTGTCATCCTTGTGCATAGATTTGTAATTATTTTTGGTTTTTTGACTTGGGTTTTTTTGGGTTTTAGTTTTTATCATTGTATATATCGTTTGGGTGTTTCTTATTGCCTTGCAGCTACAGATCCGAGGAAGAAATATGTACAGAGTCCAGATCTAGGCCCTGGAGGTTAAGATCTATATCTCTGGGGTTCATCAACATCATTTTGCAGGATATTCAAAAGTTTTTGTAGTCCAAGGTTTAAATTTTTTTTTTTTAATCTCGAAATTTTTTTAAGGGTTTAACTATTAAATCTGAAGCAAGTGGATTCAATATTTTAATTAAGATTTATGGAAAATTTTCAAAGGGTATCTGGGCCACCATTTTGCTGATTGGTTTCTTTGATTTTCTTCTTGGTTTTTGGGGTTCACTGTGCATTTAAAAAAAAATTAGAAACCCTTCCACTGCAGTATTCCCACAGTCCCTTTTAGCTCACATTTTTTTTGTTTTTGTGTGGCCTCCATATTTATAGCAAAAATAGGGCTTCCTAAACCCGTGTAGGATAGATCTTTCTACCTTCAAAAATCCTCAACTTGTTGCTGCATCTCTTCTGCTCCAAAATAGCTCCTCGAAAATCATCAAATCCATAGCCCTTGCACTCCATCATTGCTCTGTCTGCAAGCTCTTCAAACAATGGCCTAAACTTGTCATTACACCCTCCATTCTTCTTGTCTGCATCTGTCCGCGACCCTCACGTAGCTTCTTGTTGCAACCTCCATAACCTACTTCCTCTCTCCCGTGGCCCTTTCTTTTCTCCACTCCGCATACCTGCAAGCAAACCCTTCCTCCCATCTTTGTAGCTTCTTTCCTTCATCCCACTGCCCTGTAGCTGCCTATGTTGCTCCTCTTGTTGTGTCTACTGCGTGTTGCCTCTGCTGCCATACCTCTTCTACTGTCATCCATCGTCGAACCATTGCAGAGCTACACATAAAAGAAAAGCCTTCTATTACTTTTTTATTTGTATGTATATACATTAGGTTAGATAAATTCTTAGTTCTTTTTATTTGTACATCCATGGTTTAGGTTTAGTTATTTCCAATTTCATGTAAATGTAACTTTAGAAAAAAATCGAGTTTGTTTTGACTTTTATTTCGATTCGTTGTCATTTCATTTTTTATTTTTTATTTTTAATTTATGATTTATGTTTTGATTAAAAAAAATTAAAAAATTAAAAATGAAATAAATTAAAGGGTTTTGTGCATTCACATTAGAAATTTTAATGTGGCCTATGGCCCATTAAAATTTTAATTTATTAACCCTTTGATTTATTTTACTTCTTCAAATTGGATAAGGAATAATTAAAGTGTTAATTTAAAATTCCTTGGCGTTTCTAGTATTAATTGTTAAGTCTTAAATTTTCATGATTCTTCTATGGTCAAGGTGTGATAAATGTTTTAAGTTATATTGGCGACAAGAGAAAATTAATTATTCTAGATCTGGGCTATTAATTGAAAATTATTTTAACCTCTTGCATATTGCAATTTTGGGCATTTACATCAACTATTCATGATCGTCGATTTTCCATATCTATAAGTTTTCTCTGGATGACTTATTATTATTTAGTCTATGGTTAATTCAAATAAAAGGCACTGGTCTATAGTCATTTTTATCTTGTGATCGTGTCTTACTTTAATCTATCTATCTCATTTGACCAAGATTCGCTTTGGATTCATCAAGTTGTTTATCATTAAAATATCCTACAACCTGTTTTCCACAAGCTACCCTCACCCATTCACCTTAGGGACTACCCCCCTTGACTTGCCTAGGAGAGAGTCTAAACAGAGTAAGCATTAAAGTGACAACCCTTACTCTGAGTATTGTCGAGGTGTCTAGACACTTTGTGCAACAACACCTCCTAACACTAAGAACCATAGTTCAACACTACTATATGAGCAACTAAATCTAGGGACAAAAGAAGACCCAAAATTCATTAATCTCAACACCTGTTGTATTCTAGAAGAAAGACGAGCATTTATTTGGTTATTCAAACAATACCGAGATGTTTTTTCATGGACTTATGAAGACCTCAAGACATATGGTACAAGGATCATTCAACATGTTATTCCAATAAAGGATGGGGTCAAACCATTCCAACAAAAGATAAGGAAGGTACTTTTGGCACTTGAATCATTAATACAAAAGGAATTAAAGAAGTTGATGGATGCATGGATTATTTTTAAAGTTAGATATTCCACATTGGTCTCGAACCTAGTCCCTGTGAGGAAAAAAATAGGGGAAATTCATTTATGTGTTGATTTTCGAAATCTCAATTAGGGTTTAGACAAGGAAAACTACCCAGTCCCCTCAATGGAGAAGATACTCCAAACAATCTCAGGTTCTGATATGTTCTCATTATTGGATGGGTTTTCTAGCTATAACCATGTATTAGTAGTTGAGCCAAATAGACCTAAAGAAACATTCATGACCAAATGGGGTACATTTTCCTTCAAACACACACCCTTTAGATTAATTAATGTAGGAGATACTTTTTAGAGAGCTATGGATATTTCATTTAGAGGGCTGATTGGCTAAAGTGTGGTGGTTTATTTTGATGATGTTACAATGTTTTCAAAGAAAATATCTAATCACTTATGTCATTTAAGGAAAACAAATTAGCGTTGTAGGAAGTATGGCATATCGCGTAACCCGAAGAAAATCATTTTTGCGGTGTTTGAGGAAATCTCCTAGGACATATCATTGCAAAAATTGGTAATATGGTGGATCTTGTATGCGTGAAAGACATCACTCATATTCCATATCTTTTTGGTAATAAAGAAATGCAATCCTTTTTGGGAAAAAATATTTTTCTACAATTTTTTTTTATTATGCTCGAATTGTTAAACCATTACAAGACATGATAAATAAGGATACGTTTTAAAAATTGAATCAAAAGGAGAAAGAATATTTCACCAAGATAAATCAAGTTATAGCCAAAGCTCCTGGCCTCTTCAGTCCTAACTTTGACAAAGATTCCATGCTCTACACTTTCACCTCAGACTCCTCATTAGGAGTTCTTACTCAAAATGATGATAAAGGAAATGAGCATCCTATTTCATTCATGAGTGTGGGTATGAAAGGGTTATAGCGTAACTATCCAAATATGGATAAGTAAGCTTACATAGTCTTCAAAACAATTAAACATTTTAGGCCACATATCCTTAAAAATCATGTTATATTATTTGTTCCTCATCTCGCAGTTAGATCTTTGTTTGTACAAAAAGAACTATGGGAACAAAGATCTAACTAGATGACCTATCTACAAGAATATGACTTGGAATTTAAGTTGACCCATACAACCAAAGGTCATGGACTATGTAACCTTACTGTTGAAGCTGCAAATCCTCACAAACAAGAGATGTTAGGGCAAGAGCAAGAAATTTAAATGTATATTAACAATTTTTCATCTTATCAAGTGCACCACCGTCTAGATAGACATAAATAAGGAAATATTTGGAGTAGGGAACTCTTCCATCTCACTTATCAACAAAACAAAAGAGGTCCATTTGGTTAAAATATTCATCATATCAGTTGGTCCATGGATTTTTATTCCAAAAATACCACAATGGGGTTTTGTTGAAATGTTTGAAGCCTCTTGATTCAGAGAAAGTTTTGAAAAAAATTCATGATGGACTAGTAGGTAGGAAATGTTGGTGATACTATGGCACACAAGGTTATGTGAGTGAGATATTATTGGCCAATGTTATTCAAGGATTCCCATGCATATGCTCGTAAATTTCCAAGTTGTCAAAAGTGTGCTAGTAGGGAAGGATGATCAACTGACCCACTTTAGCCTATTATAGCCAAAGAACCATTTTAGTAACGGGGCTTAGATGTTATAGGTGAAATCACTCCTCATTCGTCAAAATAACACTAATATATTCTCACAATGACAGATTATTTCACAAGGTGGTTGAAGCTATACCATTAAGGCATGTGAATGACGAAGAGATGATTTTGTTTCTCAATTAGAATATTATTACCATGTTTGATGTACCAAATTCACTTGTCTTTGATACTTCTACGTAATTTTCATCATTAAGATTATATGATTTTTCCTTGGAAAATGGTATTACTACACCCAAATTAATATAGCCAAGGTAATGGCTTAGTTGAATCCATTAAAAAGAACTTAATCTATATCATAAAGAAGACAATTCTAACCCAGAAGAGAAACTAACATAATGCTTTAATAAATTCTCTCTGGGTTGATTGTGTTACACCAAATCCTTCTCTAACTACTAATGACCCTCACTATTGCAAGAAGAATGCTGCAACTCCCAAGGCTACCAAATTAAATTATCAACCCAGGGTTCGTACAAACTTAAGAGGTGTCGGCACTATATGTGCAACATACAATGTGTCCTTTTGTTGAATGATGTAATGGAGTGAATTTCATGATATCAAAGGCTACACTAATTTCATAAATGGAAATGTTACTCAATTTGCAAGAAATGGAAAAGCTACTTGCTCAAATGTAAACACTAATCCTAATTGCAAGAATGTAAAGATTATGTTATTTGCAAGAATGAAAAGTACTTGTCTATTTGCATAATATAAACCTTGTGCTACTTGCAACAATGTGAATCATTAGTCTGATTGCATAATGTGAAAGCTTTCCTTGAAAGGAAACTAATCCTATGCAAGAACAACAATTTGTAATTGAAATCCTAATAGCATGAATTCAAGGAAATAGACCTAATCTACTTTGTCAAAACGAAAGTCCTAAGTGGTGCTTAATCTTCCTTAATCGTGTATTTATAGCTTAGCGATCATTATTCGATTGTAAGAGACAAAAACCAATCTTTTGGAGCAAAGATGGTCAGGTTTACACGTTCTACAAGAGTGCTACAGGAGATCTTGTCTTGCTAGATGAGGCCCTGTTTTCCTATAGGAGGATATACCTTGCCGAATGACAAAGTAAATCAAATGAAAATGGGATGGGATTTTTTTTTTTTTTTTTGAGTAGTATGTATTTGGACTCTATTCCAAGTGGAATCACTCCAAAATACCCTTATTGACACGTGCTAAAAAATAACAGAAAATTACTAGTCTAAAATATGGAAATTCAAGAACTAGTGAGCTAGTTAACCTACCAAATGCCTAACCTAAATTGGTGTTTTCTTCAACTCTGTTCTCTTATCTTTTCAAATATTTTGAATAAAACTCTATAGCTCCTTCATGTTCTGTACGTCCTAGGGAATATTCTCTTCAGAAGCATTTATGAAGTGATCCAAGCTTAAGTGCCTCATCTCTGATCAGGCTCCCATTATGCCATCTTTAATTCCTAACCCTTCGTCCATATATACAACCAATTTCATTATATTTTTGAGACCCTTCAAACTCCAAATACTTGTTGGTGCTTCCATTTACTCACTTAAATCTGTGTATATTTTGAGTCTGCACAGTGAAGTAAGTTCAAAGATCTCACATAGAATCATCATTAATGAACCACATCCCCATAAATTAAGATGCTTGAGATTTTTTATCTCTCCAATCTCAGAAGGCAATGAATTTAGGTTTGGACACCATGAAATATTCAAAAACTGAAGTTCAAAAAGATGGAATATCTCTTTAGGAAATTCTCTGATGTTGATCCCACTTAACGAGAGAAACTCAATCACTCTTAATTGCCCCACTGGCGTTTGGATTGAATTTATTTGGTTACAGCCATATAAAATGAGAACCTTGAGAGAGGTTAGGAAGAGTAGAAATTCTAAGGGAAGCTCTTTCAAACCTGTTTTTCTTGTTAAGATGAGACTCAAAACTTTGGGCATCTCACGTTGATGGGAAAATACCCAATAGAATTATCGACAAATGATATTCTTCTTCAATTCTTATATTGATCCTCTTGCAAATTTCAAAGATCTGGGCTTCCTCTGACTAAAAAATTCCACTCTTTCTGCTTTATATATATTTCCATTTCACTAATAACATCGAGAACTTTTATGCTCAAAAACACATCGTGAACATAGAGGCTCCATCGACTACTAAGGACACTCCTTCTCTACCTAACAATGTGGAAGAAGTAATGATCTACAAGGAGTTTGATGTATTTGTGCCTAATGGCCTTGTCTATTATATGTTTTCCCTCTTTTCTCTTCACTAGACCTTCTCCAATCCACATCTGCACTAATTCGCGCAAAGAAACTCCTTCAACCCCATATGAATATTTATGATACATGACACATTACAAGAAGAAATTCTTGATGTTGGAATTAGGCAAGGCATCAAAACTCCATCGTAAGAATTTATAGAGCTATGCATCAAGGTGAGCAACTAGAAAACTAGATGGATCTACACTTCTAATTTAAGATAAACAATTATCCCATTCATCTACATTGTGTTGCCCAATCATTGCTGCAACCACCACATTTATAGCCAAAAAAGGCATACCTTTGCACTCGACCACAATTAACCTGGCACACTCTTCTATATCCATAGAAACATGCTCATTTCTATGGATTTTGTAAATAAATTTCTCAATATTTGCTATAGAATTCGAGCGAGATGTGGACTAACATCATTTGATAAGAGAGTTTCCATGATTGTTTGGAATTTTTTAGGAATAATTTAAATATGAACTGAATATTGACAATTAATCATTAGATGGTGTTAATGATTAACATGTTGCAAATCAGCCAAACCTTATGCTTCCTTTCATTATGTTTAATTTTGTCTCTATTTCAATTGTGATTCATCAATGTCTCATGCCTTGAAGGAGAAAATTGTCACCTCTGACATCTCTCATCCTCCTCCATCTTCTTTAATCAATAAAATGATCTCTTGTGATGACAATGAATTTTTTGTTATCAGTGATCTAGAGAATGAAGAAATCTTGAATGAAAAGGAGCAAAGTGGTCTTGTTTTAGTAATCACGATAAATTCTCTTGAAGTAGGGCAAGCTGAAACGAAAATTGGTAATCCATATCTTGATTATCATACCAATGAAATTCAAAATAATTTCATTAATCTTCCATGTCCTCATGATATGATGTGTGCTTTAACTTCTTGCTACGAGCAATACATTGTCTTGGATAATAGTGAATGTTCAAATAATCCTATAGAGCATAACATGAATGCTAATTGTTGATTCCTCAAGAAGATATGCATGTGTAAAATCTAGAATTCAAGTGAGATTTAATGGGAATTGAGGTTTCTTACAGGGATTATTTTCATCTTATTTTATCTACAACTCATTACACTTTGCATATCGATTTGTTTGGTGAATCTATTACACCAGAAATCGCTTCAAACCCTCTAGGTTCTATTTCTATTGGGATATATTGCGATTAGATATGAGGTAGTAATGTCTTACATATATTAAAATAAAAGAAAGAAAACATTTCTCATCTCTCTTTTCATTTCCAATCCTTAGCATGTGAAGAAGATAATTCAACCACTCAGGCCATTCATGAAAACCCTCTAGTTGATTTCGCTCCACTCATGATCAATGAAGAATCTTGTGTTTTGAATAATTAGTTAAACAAAATAAAAATGTTTAATCAAATCACTGGATTTATCAACTGTCATATTGTTAACAATAACCGCGTTGATACATTTGACTATGGTTATCCATATACATCCATTGATTTCACTAAGTTACTGTGATTTGATTGTCCAACATTTGAAGGTTTAGATACTTGTCAAGAGAGAGATGAACTTCAACCTTTGTTTATGGTTACCTCAGGACCTCAAGATCTTGACACTATCCCTAAACTAGATCATGTTAGGGTTTCCTTGCAAGATTCTCTTCATAACTTTGTTTCACTAAATGAATGCTCATCTTTGAAAGTATTTCATGGTTTCCAAGCTAATACTTTTGTTTCTCAAGATAAGGTTGAGGCTTGGTTGGAATAATATTTTATGGCACACTCTCCTGCCAGTAGGCGAGACCGTCTCTCTCTTATGCAAGTTGTAAAAGTAAATATCTTTATTTTTGTACATCACTTCATATTGGTACTAATTGTTGATATTCATGTGTTTGTAGGTAAGAAGCAACTCAAATGGATCCTCTAGAAGTTTTATTTCACATTATCTTGATGTTCTCTTGAGTTTTATTAGGTTTAGGATTAGTTTTATTTTATTTTCTTACTATACTAGTTATGCATGGTAGTTTACTTTCATAGCGATATTATTCCTTGCAATTTGTTTCACATCTAGTTATTTCAAGTGCATTGCTCTTTTAATTTTCATTCAATTTTATTTCCCAGTATTGATTTTTATTTTCATTACATTTATCTTGAAAGTAGTTGCATTGCATTTCTCCTTTATATTTTTGTTCAACTTTACTTTCTAGCATTGCTTTTCTTTTTCATTGTATGTAGCTTTCATTTTCTTCATTGCACTATGAATTTATCTTTCATTTAGTATTACCTTTATTTTTCATCGCATTTAGCTTATGTTTCATTTTTATTGATCATATGCCTTCCAATTAGCATTGTTTCTTTGCGTTACTCTTCTTATGTCATTACTTTAACATTGAATGCCAATTTTCATTTTATTCTCACTACATCTAATTTGTTTCATTGAATTTCTTAGTTATTGTTTAATTTAGTATTGCTTCCTTGCATTACTTTCCCTTTTTAAGGCATGTACATAAATAAAAACCTAGAGAAGTTCTCTTATTTTCTTTGCTTAAACATTGAAATCTTGTAAGTGGTTGTGTGTGTGGTTGTGATAGTCACTCCAAGGAGCTATCACTTGTATACCTAGGTATTGAATTACATCTTGAATATATTTTCTATGAGTATGACCTATTAGCAAGGAAAACAAAGGCGATACTTATGGGGACCCATGGTAAGTCATAAGGCCTATACCCATAACCTAAACTTTGTTTTTGGTTTGGCCCTAAATATCTAATTTTGTGTTTTTACTATCAAAATGTGAGTTGGAATTGTGATGTGGATATATGTCATGATGGTAAACATAAGTCAGAAAATATTTAGTTTATTTAAAACAAGAAACAACCTCTCTTCCCTATAAAATAAGTTGAGATCACTCATCCACCTTGGTGTAATGAATGCCTAAACAATGAAAATTGCAAAAATAAATAAATAAAATCAAATAAAATGGTAAAGGAATGATAAAGGATGATAAAGATTTCTTATGTAGAGTGGTGAAGCAAGCAACTTCATCGGGGTAATGGAAGCTCACTAGAATCAAAGAAATGCTTGTGATTTGTTGAGATACTCTATTAGGGCTATGGGTGCTTGCTGATAGTGGAGAAACACTAGAAAATCACTTTAAGCTTTGAATATAATAAACCCTCTATTATGTTGTTTGTGTCATCGTCAAGGAAGACTCATGAGTGTGAAATTTTAGTTTGGTGTGTAACGATTAACAAGACCTAAATGTGAGATAGATGGATGGAACATTTATAAATGGACACGTATCTCAAATCAATATCACATCATTTTCAAGAATTGATCTTTTTAAGGGAAGTAGGAAGAAATGTTGGATTCTACCAGTGGTTTGCCAATTGTTGTAGCTGCTACAACACCCCCCAAAATTTTCACCGTGTACATTTGAAATTTTAGATCCCCCCTTTTCTTACAAGTTTTCATGGTTTTCTCTATTGTGTTACTTAGTCGTACTCTTTAAGGTGGTACACTCATCACCAAATGCATTCCTTGAACGAATACTTGTTAAGAATTTCTTAAGCAATAACCCCTTCAACTCAGTGAAATTTGTGTAGTAGAAGATTAAATAAATATGGAAATCATACATCCTTTTAAAACATTCTTTTATGATCTCTTGTTTTAACTAATGGTGTTTTGGTTACTAGGCTGGAATATTGCTCATGACACAATGGGTTGTTGCTCACCCAACATATTTCATGGAATTAATGTTAGGTCGCGACTCTGCAACAAATTTTCATATAGTTGGCATGAGGAGCATGTGCTCTATTGAAATGACCTAGAGGGAACAAATAGAGATGGATTAATTGCATTTGTTTTCATTTCTCTGAGCATCGAATAGGCTAGCCATGATTCTTCTTTTTACAATTGAGAATTTTTTTCTAGGTCGATTACAAGGAAACATGACTTACTCCATTGAGCAAAGATTATTGAGTTTGATGAAAAGTGGAGAGGCCAACTATGAACACCAATGTTTATAGGAGGGGTGGCTCTATACCCGAAGCTATCATAAATGAGGCATTTTTACAATCAAGTCTAATGAGAAATTTTCTTTGGAATTTTTAGAGAAAGAATCAAGGAAACTTGTGATTTATTTCTAAGTGATTTGGATACTTACAATTTAGGAAAAAGGCTCTATTCAAAGATAGGACATATTTTGAAGGGGGGAATGATTTTGGCATTTGTGGATATCTCAACTCACTTGACATGAAACACAATAATGATTATTTCCAATCGAAGAATGTGAATAAGAAAAAAAATGTTGGCAAGTTTAATCTAGTCAACATTGTTGTTCCAGATTTTTTTTCCTCAAGAGTATTCCACAGACAAAATGCAAGAAATGGGGATTGGAAAATGGTTGAGAATATTTCCTTGAACAAAATTGTGCCCCTAGTTAATCAATAAAATTGTAAGAATCAAATCTTTATAGAAAGTCAGGGCATCCTCGACCCTCATTTAACAACATTGATTATACTCCTTATGAAGCTTCATCAAATAACGTTGCATAGTCCAAGAAATAGTGTAAAATCGCAAGTCATTCCTTCAATGATTTTAATTGTAATGAAGATTAATCAAGGCTTAGAATGAGAACAATTTTCTCCAATATTATTTTATAGAAGCTTGTCCAAAAAAATTATGAAAGAATGTAGTGGAAATGTACAGTTGCAAGTAGTTCACATTTTGTTCCTCCTCTTAAATTGTCCAACATAATTAAAACTCTTCTGTGGCTATGAATAATATATTTAAATGCATTTCAAAAATATAAATACTATCATAATAATTTCACGGATGGAGGGCATAAGTAAGATGGTTTTGCAAACTCTATCTGATTCCATTTCTCCCACATTCCATGATAAAGGGGAGTATGAACCTTGTAGGAGTGCTTTACATGTCCTGGAATTTATTGTTGCACAAAAATGAGAAATATGAAATGATTCAGGAAAGGGTGTAATTAATGATGAGAATTTGGATAGTCATATAAAAGATGCTACTAAGGATGAGAATGTGCCTTCTGAGATTTGTGCTCCTTAAAGTTCTAATGATGTAGATCAACACACTCAATATTCTAATGTTGGTTGTAGCTCTGATTAATTTCAAGCCTGATGCAGATGAGAAGGATGATGCTAAGGTGGATAATGATGCAAATGAAATATTCAAAGATAGAGCTATTTTGATTCAAGAGGAATTCCCATTGCAACATAGCCTTGTTTCTATCCCTAAATATGCAACTTTTGTCTTGCAAATCTTAACAAATACCAAAGATCGATCGAGTTTGTTTCTTAGTGTGGTTGGAAAGGCAACTCTTTGAAGAACATTTCATCATTGAATCCATGACAAGGAGTCAATACTATTTGTGTCCCATTATAAGGAGTCAATATTATTTGTGCCTCATCGCATGGATTCAATACTCTCTACATTAATTGCAAAGAAGCAAGGCTAATAACAAATCAATCGTAAAGGAGCAAGACAAATAACATCTAATCACAAAGAAGAAAGGAAAATAGTAACTAATCACAAATAAACGAATCTAATAGTGACTCAATCGCAAATGGGGAAGTTAAGATGCAATGTCACAAATAGGGAAGTGAAGATGTGTCATTTCAAGAATTTCAATGACTCAGCTCATTTACATTGTGATCTCCCTTCATCACAAGTACAACTTGCTTGATCATAGCATGACCTATATCACCTAACTATGATTTCTTGTTTCCTTATTGCATCCTCGCTTGCCTAATCATGACACTCCCTTAATCACATCTTCACTCATTGCATCATGATTTACCTAATATTATTGTGATTTATGGTCTCTTGAATCACATCACGTCCTTTTTTTTCCCAATCATGTCACAAATTTACTCCCTTCATTGCAACTCCCCTAAAGAATCATATCGCATGACAAGTTCATTGTCAATTTATATTTTGTTGGCTCTGATGATATTATTTAGGAGGAAGGGTCTTAGACACGAAAATATCTTCTTGTAAGGAAAAATGAGAAATTTCAAGTAAATATGTTTAAAACTACAATTTGTATCTTGGGTAGTATCCTTAGTTCTTATCATATTAGTGTTGAAGAAAATTAAATGGTTAGAGAATGGGGTTATAGCTCTGTACTTCATGGACCCGAACCTATGGTATACTTAGAAAGAGTTAAGGATATCACAAATTTCTTAGTGTCTACTTTTACATCTAGCCCAACTGCTATTGCATTCTCAAGTTGTTGTTCTCCATGAAAGGTCTACACATTCAACACTAGATGAATTAAGAAACACTTCAAAAGTCACATTTGTAAAATTAGAGTTTTGGTACATTAGTAAAAATTTTGGTAATAAAAAACATAGAAAAGAGCAAATGAGGGTGCTTAAACACTTTAAGACTCTCCCAAAGGTGGATGGTTTAGTCCAATTTATATCAGTCCACAATCTAGCTATTATGAATATATTATTAGAATGGCTTCAACAGCGAGGGCCACACTGCATAACTAAGGGTGAAAGGTATCATGAATGGGATTGGAAAATATTATAAGATTTTGAGTCCAATAGTAAAGCTAATTTTGGAATAGATAACTCTTTGTCTAAAAAGGAAACTTGTCATCCTATAACAAGAGATAAAATGAAAATTTTCTTCTAGATGAGTTTCTCAAGTACTTTTACTTTCTCTTTGGTGATAACGATATGCTCCCTCTAGATAAGTATGATTTCAACACAACAATTCACGCTTCACTAGTCAACTTGTGAAGAATTGAAAATTCTCATTTCCAAAGAAAAGGTCAGATCACAAAGTACCCCAAATAGAGAGGCGTGGGGCTCCTGACATACAACCTATTCCATATAGAAATTAAAGACTATATTTTCCTTTGTTAGAGCCCATTTCAAGCCCATACAAGTCCACTAAAGGCTCCATGTTTCCTCATACAAGTTCCAATTTGAAAGGGGTTTTAGAACCATTGAAATCAAAGAGGTATGTTAGTTCTTTGAAACATCTCAATACTAAACTGGACATTTCCTCCCTGATCACTTAGGTAAGCATGTCAAATTATTATACCATCCTAGTGTTGTAATGGCTAAACCGAATGTTAGTAATGCAACAATTTCTCATTGCAACTACAAAAGGACTAAAAATTGAAAGATCGTCTGCCTTTTATCAAGAATATTTGAAATTGTGTCGATCTAATAAGTGGGTGTGCTTATACAATATGCCTATCTCTAGTTCAGTTAATGACTCCATGCAAAATACTGCATCAATTTGTGGAAAGCTAAGGAAAGTTGAAGTTGCAAACACCATAAGAGATGCCATGATTGTTTTACATGACCATAGATGAAGACAAAGATAAGGACATTATTGAAGCTGTTAAGTCTTCAATGGGTTAAAACACCTCTCCAGTTGACTTAATAAACATTGATTAGTTGCACAGAGGGTTATAAAACTTGCAAAATGTTGAAATTTGCTTCATTCATACCTTTTGTCAAAATGTGAGATATTGTTACCAACCTTGCAGTTTTAATTGGTGAAATATGAATATACAAGCTTGAATCAAATTGACACACTTGCATGCTAAAGGTTTATGAATCTAGGAGATTTTATATTTATGCTCAATAATTCCACCATATATTATCGAGATGCATGGAAGATCTGGGCATAACAAGTAGTGAAAACATTCAATTTAGATTCTCATAAGGAAAAAATCCAAATATTGAAGGTTGAAGTACTTACACCATACTATTAAGAGTACAAAGAAATGCATCGCATGAGGGCCTCTTAGATGGAGAAACTCAAGCATACTCACCCTTGCAATGGACCCATTCTTGATAAAGTTTTCCTGAGGAATTCAAGGATTACGGTTGCATCCAATCATGACTAGAGTGGACTCTTGTACTAATGAATTTCTTTATATTGGTTGTTGTTTGCATACAATGTCCATTTATTCATTTAGGTATCAAAACTCTATTGGTAATTGGAAAGATAGAGACAAATATCTCAATGTAAGTCTCAATGCTTGGGAGGATCTTTATGTAAGGATACAATTGTAGTGTGTTTATTGTAAGTCTCGATGGAGTGACTAAGGGATGTCCATATCCATTATATTGACACTTTATATTTCTTCTTTTATTTGATTGGACAAGGTTTCTATCAGTGCCTTTGCTCCTCCTCTTTCTTTCTAGGTTCTTCTTCTTCTTTCTTCTTGGCCTCTTCTTTGTCTCATTTCTTTGTATTCATCTTCATTCATTTTTCTTTTCAACTTCTATTCTCATGGATTCTTCTTGGGAATCTTTTTTTAGCCTCAAATCTTCTTTTTTTAGCTTCCAATTTTTCTTTTTCGTTCTTTGCATTCACAACCTCCATTGCTTCTTTTTATTTCACTACCGTATTTTTTTCTCCCTATTTTTTT
>APFE030085265.1:130124-212622 GCA_000404065.3 Pinus taeda
TTACTCTTCTCTCCACATTGAAATATTTTATTGCGATTTATATATGTGCTTATTTACTCTGAGTGATGGCCAAAATTTATGTTCAGTTAGAACTTTTTCTTTTGGAAAAAAGATATTCATGCCTCAGTAATCATCTCCGACGAAGTGATTGCTCATTCCTATCCTTAGACATATTTCGACAAAATGACTTTTCTATTATAGTTCGGGGATACAATTTCAAGCAAGATTGTGACTTTTTGTTGTTTAAAATGTATAAATAGATTCAACCCCTTAAAAATCTTTTAAGCACTCCAACTATATAGATTAAACAACTTAAATTAGAAGTTTTTAAAATTCTCTATTAAATTTAAATTAAAATTAACCATAAAATACTATAAAAAATATATACAACACATCCAATTTACTTGAATATCCTTAATTGATTAAAATTTATGTTCAATGAGATTGAGCATTAATTTAAACACTATAATAACAAATTAAAACTTTAACTAATTATATTTTTTTTTAAATATAAATATTTTTATTTTAACATATAATAACAAACAACTTAAACCTAATATATTTTTTTTAAATATCAAATATTTAATTTAAAAAAAAAGTATGGTTTATAAATTTCTTAACAACTTAACATTAATACTTATTTAATATCCATTTCAACTATAATATAGTTATATAATAACCATTTAAAATATTTCCAAATAACCTACAATTTGCATATAACTATATATACTATATATAATATATAATATATATAATATATATATATATATATAATAAATATAATCTCTTTAAAAATAAATATTAAATTAATATTAAATAAAATACATAAAAATACAAAACATTCCTAAATACAAATTCAAAATAACATAAGATTATATATAAACATTTTGAATAATTTTAAAATAACTAAATGTAAAAACAAATTTGTCAAATCTCATTCTACAACCTAGTATGATGTGTAATTCTCTATTCATCATAAAAGTTGAAATTTTACTCATGACTCAAAAAATAAAAAATAATAATAATGATGAACTATACAAAATATTTAAATAATGTTCATTCATTAAAAAAAATTCATGTGAGAAATTGGATCTCTCTTGGCTCATATTAGATCCTCATTTAAGATAGATCTATGATGTGTAATTAAACCAACATAGATCCATCTCAAATACAGATCTAACATGAGCTGAGAGGTATCCAATTTCTCTAGGTTGCAACTTTTTTTTATGAGTCGACATTATTCAAATGTTTTGTATAGTTAATTTTTTTTTTCGACCAAGATGAACAAAATTTCAACTTTGATAAACAAACAACATTACACATCATATTGAGCTGTAAAATAAAGCTTTCAACTCAAAAATAGTAATAATAATAAAACATCACAATCACAAAATAAAAAATACATTATACGGAATTGAAAATCTAATAAAATAATCAGTAGTCTAACTAGATTGATTTTTCTGTGGAAAATCATGAAAATTCCCGTAATAGTTTGATAAATTTTGGTAGGGATTTTTGTAAATCCACATTAAAGTTGTAAACTTCAAGATTTTGGATGCTTTAGAGGTTTTTGATGGTGTTGAATCTATTGCCACCTTTAAAAACATGATTTAAATATTGTTTTGCAAGATTTGTTGAAATTTGTTTGACCAAATTCTAGATAAAAATGACTGTCTGAATAATTCCTCCACCTCTACAGACTTGACTCTCATGTTATCATCTTCCCACGTGATAATTTCCCACCCATATTGAGGGAAAATTAATGCACATAGATTTCGCAACTTTTCCATCCCTATGGGAAATAAATTCAAAGAAGGGCAACCACTTATCTTCAACACATGGAGGTGAGAGGTGAGGTATTGTTCCTTCATCGCACCCTCCCTTGTTTGATGGTCCACACAAACTCTCTAACTTCTCTAGACATACGAGAACAAACTTTTGTAGCCTTGGAACATGAACACTTCCACGAATCCCTATTCCCAGCTCTCTCATTCACTGCACCAAAATAACTTCAAGATCTTTAAATTTGGCAACCTGTCCAATGGAGTTCCTGCAATCATACAATTTTACCTTTTCAAGATGTTCAAACTTGCAATTCGGCATATTTAACCCTGCATAATCCCATAGCATAAAACTCTGTAGCTTCTTCATGTTCTAGACATCCTGGGGAAGATCCTCTTCAGAAGCATTGATGTAGTAATCCAATCTTAAGTGCCTCATCTCCGACCATGTTCCCATTATCCCATCTTTAATTCCTGACCCTCCACCTATTTATATGGCCAACTCCATCAGATTTTTGAGACCTTTCAAACTCCAAATACTTGTCGGTGCTCCCATTTCCACACTTAAATATGTGTATATCTAGAGTCTGCACAGTGAAGTAAGTTCAGAGATCTCACGCGGAATCATCTTTAATGAATCACATTCCTCTAAATTAAGATGCTTGAGATTTTTGAGCTCTCCAATCTGAGATGGAAATGAATCTAGATGTTTACACAGTGAAAGATTCAGAAATTGAAGTTTGGAAAGATTATAGATATCTTTAGGCAAATCTCTGACGCTGAGCTGAATTAACGTGAGAAACTCAAGCAGTCTTAATTGCCCCACTGACAAAAGGAATATATGAATAAAGGAAAAGAAAGATTAAAGAAAATATGTATTAAGATAATTTATATATTAAGAAGTTGTAATAGTAAATGTTTAAAGGAAAAATGAATAAGAATAAACATTATGATCAATGTGTGAGAAGAGAAGAGAATAACAAGATAAAAATTATATTATTGTATTTCAGATTAAATCATATTATTGATTTTGATTATTTTGAATAGGATAAAGTTTATTGGTATAAAAAGGAACCAAGATTCTCCATATTAAACCTTCAAAAATTATAGAACATTTTAACTAATCATTGCCACCAAACCCAAAAATTATGAATTGATTTTCTAATTAGATATCATTTTTGGATTCAACTGCGTTAAGTAAGTCATCCATCTATGACCATTTCCATGAGAGGTAGTCATAATTGACTACTTTCTCATGATTTTTGAATAGTCCAATTAACACTCATTGCATTAGGTGATGCTCATAGGGGTGAAGAAGTGGGATTGAAACTAGTGAAATGAATCACATAGCGTCAATCATCACCTTTGGGGCTTGCACCCGGTAACCAAGACTTCCTGGGAGGTCACCCATCACAATACTTGCTAAGGTTTTGCAAATGGGGTAGCAAGCTAAGTGGGCTTGATTGTGGGGAAAACTCCATAGTTATGCTCAGCCAGAGGCAATCTGGGATGGGTGACCTCCCAGGATCCTGGTTACCGAGTGCAAGCCCTGGAAGTGATGATTGACGCTATGTGATTCATTTCACTAGTTTCAATCTCATGTCTTTACTCTTGTGAGCATCACCCGATGCAATGAGTGCTAAGTGGACTATTCAAAAATCATGACAAATTAGTCAGTTACGACTACCTCTCATTGAAATGGTCATAGATGAATGACTTACTTAACGCAACTGAATCCCAAAATGATATCTAATATAATGCACTGTGAAAACCCCCAATACTTGATCTCCTAATTCTTCATCTTGTGCTTCATTGATAAGGTTTGGAAGGAAAAGAGCTACTTGCATATGCAAGGAAGAGGTTGAGCACACAGAGGATGAATTAAGGTGTTGTGTTAAAGGATTTTTTCAGAAAAATTCTTCCACTTTATTATGAACCTAGCCAATTTCGTCATTCAATTGTTAAAATCATTTATTGTGTTGTATTCTCATATCCATTGAAAAGGTTATTTGAGCTATGAGTTTTTCAATCCTAACATGAAGGAAACAAAGGGTGTCATTGATGGCCTCAAGCTCAAATAGTAGGTCAAGAGGGCACTTCCTCTTAGAAGAAAAATGGTGAAGAGCCACAATGTATGGAGACCAAATAGAGAAATGGAAAAAATACATAAACAACTAAGGAATCTTTCATCCACTGTAATGAAGGCCAACATAAAAAGACACTTGAACTCTTACTAAATGAGCCTATACTTAAACCTTGATTTCACTTCAGGGGAGATCCATAGACCTAAATGTTTAATGATTCCAAGAATGGAATCTTTAACAACTATGTTGTAATCAGGCTCGGGCCTGACTAATGATTAGTCTCCATCAATTGCTATTAGTGCATGGTGGGTGTGATCATTTGTATAAGTTTTAACCTTGTACAATTAGTTGCTACAAACATATTTTTAATTAATATAAAATTATTGGAATGGAAAACACAAGAAGTAATACAAACGTTTTATCCTCAAAACCCAAATCGAGAAATCTAAAAAGATTTTTTCAATATATTCTCTATACAAACATTACTATATACTATATACTATATGACTATATATATATATATATATATATTATATATATATATATATATATATATATATATAATATATACTATCTTGCACACATCCATGAGCTGCTAATCCATTTATCATAGATTAGATTACAATGGTAGTTCTTTAGTCGAAACTACAATACCATACGTAAAACCACCATCTACCACAAACTGCGTTTAGCAGAAAACCATGTCAAGAAGCACTAAACACAAATGAAAAATACCATTCAGTTTTTTTGTATAACCATATTTTATAATTTTTTGTATCATTTTATGTTTAAATATAAGCTTCATAAAACTTTTGGGATTTAAACCTATTAAGTATTCAATTCATCACATTGCATATATATGGGGTATCGAAGTGTCAATTATATTACTTGAATTTCATCAAATTTTGAATCTAATAAGTTTTTAAGAATCTATTTAATATGATGGAAATTTATATAAAATTATTGAAATGGAAAACACAAGAAAATTAAATACAAACTTTTATCTTGGAAAACTCCAATCGACGAAAGCTAAAAAGATTCTTTTTCATATATTCTTCATACAACAGTATATTAATATATATATCTACGTATATATATACTTACTAGTATATATATAGCGACATCAATGAATTGCTAATATATTTATCATGGATTAGAATACAATGGTAATTATTTAGTCGAAACTACAATACCATACGTAAAACCACCATGTACCACAAACTGCTTTTAGCAAAAAACCATGTCAAGAAGCAATAAACACAAATGGAAAATACCACTCAGTTTTTTGTATAACCATATTTTATATTTTTTTGTATCATTTATGTTTAAATATAAGCTTCATAAAACTTTTGGGATTTGAACCTATTGAGTATTCAGTTCATCACATTGCATATATATGGGGTATTGAAGTGTCAATTATATTACTTGAATTTCGTCAAATTTTGAATCTAATAAGGTTTTTAAGAATCTATTTAATATGATGGAAACTAATATCAAATTATTGCAATGGAAAAATGAGAAATAATACAAACATTTTTATCCTGGAAACCGAATAAAAAAAAAAAAAAATTTAAAAAAAATTATATATATATATATATAATATATATATATATATATATATATATATATATATATATATATATATATATTATATCTTGCGACATCCATGAACTACTAATCCATTTATCATGGATTAGAATGCAATGGTAGTTCTTTAGTCGAAACTACAATACGATAGGTAAAACCACCATGTACCACAAACTACTTTTGGCAAAAAAACCATGTCAAGAAGATCTAAAGAGAAATCAAAAAGACCACTCAGTTTTTTTGTATAACCATATTTTATATCTTTTTGTATCATTTTATGTTTAAATATAAGCTTCATAAAACTTTTTGGATTTGAACCTATTAAGTATTCAATTCATCACCTTGCATATATATGGGGTATCGAAGTGTCAATTATATTACTTGAATTTCATCAAATTTTTAATCTAATAAGGTTTTTAAGAATGTATTTAATATGATGGAAATTTATAGGTCGTTTTTCAACTTGCATATTAGAGTATTGTAGGATAAAAAATTAATGACTCGTGGATATTAAGAGACTATGTTAGGAAGACAACAATTAAGAAATTTGGAGTTGCTTATGATAATATGTAATAATTTGAGATTCTCTAATATTAGAGTATTGTAGGATAAAAACTTAATGACTCATGGATATTAAGAGACTATGTTAGGGAGACAACAATTAAGAAATTTGGAATTTCTTATGATAATATGTAATAATTTGAGATTTTCTAATATTAGTGTCTAAAAAAAATTATAATGTTGTTTTATCATAAATTATTTCTTGATAAATGTTCACAAAGCTACAATCGTTTTCTTTCCTTCTTTTTTCTCTAATATTATGACATATGCAATTAAAATAATTTTGAAATGTAGGCAAATCATTACTAACATGGAACTAATCTCTTCAATAATAATTGTACTAAACTTTTTAAGTATCACTCTTTTAAGCTATGTCACTCTCCTACAAATTCCTTTCAATTTTTTATGAGTTACAAACTATTAAAAGGGTTATAAAAAACATTGTTTAAACAAGGACTGCAGGCAACATTAGTCCCTGTCAAATATGAAGTATTAAAGGACTCCATGCTAACAACGAGTGCTTAAAAAAATGCTAACAAGTGCTTTATGAAAGGGAATCAGTATGTCTACACTTTATGGAATGGGAACTTTCTGAACTGATTAGTGATCTTGCTTTCTGATATTATTAGCGATCCTCCTTGCATGCTTGTAAATTGGTTCCACCTATGTTAAGACCTAGCAAATCATTTACCAAAAGTGGAGAGATTTCTTCCTCTTATTATGGAGAGTTGCGAAAACCCTTTTATTAATGTTAAGTTGTAGAGTTCTATCATGTCATCACTGGTGGTTGAACGTGTGAATGGCTTGAGCTACAATGACCAACATTTCACAGGAATAATCCATATGTTTCATTAAAAGTTCAAGTTAGTTACAAAGATAAATATTTCAACTTTAAGATAAACTATGTTAGATGCTTTTTAGGACTGTGTTGTAGTGGCTACAACCACCCTCCAAAATTTTTCCGTAGCCTTGTTTTGGAGCCTCCCTTACAACCTTCATAGAAACTTACCTTGCTTCATCAAGTTCATAAGATTCAATGTATTTCTTGCACAAAGGAAGCCTATTGGTCACAGTTGATCCATTCCCCTCACAAGCTACTCACCCAGAATTGGTCCAACTGCAAGCTGAGCAGCTTCCCCTTCAAAATTACACATTTCTGGAGGGCAACCAACCTTCCCTCCGGGAATTGTGCAATCCTCTCTGTAAGTCTATTGGTCTCCAAGATTGCGGAATCCTACCAGCTAACCCTCCCAACAAGACTTGCGAAAATTTTCCCAGCAGTAGGTTGTTCAACCCAGGATTTGCGCAAATCTAGGCAGCAGTCAGCTGCTCTGCCCAGAAAATGCAAAAATCTCTTGGGCATCCAACCTAGCTCCCAACCATAAATGCGCATTTTTCTCCAGCAGTTGAGTAGTCTCTTACATGTGCAGCTAAGTTGACCAGTTTCCTCTAGGATTGAGAAAAACAAACTTTCATGCATGGGTTGCTTCTCCCAAGGCATCATAGAAAGGCATCTCTTGTTTTAGGGATCTATGTTTAGCAGTTGGAGGTTACATCCAAGAAGAAATTCCAAAACTTCCCACCAAGTGTCGCTTCCCCTAGATTCGTGGCATGCACATCACAACCTCGATGTTATCAAAACTCATCAACCGGACGCTACAGAGCTCATTCCTCACTTCAACCTTGCATATCTGACATCCCACATCACATCTAAGAGTAGTCTATATATTCAACTTAGCTGTTTTGGGGTAAGCCCGCTTCCCATGCCTTGTGTTGCATTTCTGTCACTTTTCGTGTTTTTACTTCTAGGATTGTTGTTTTCTTGATTTCTTTGAACACTTGTTGTCATTTACATGTATACTAGCTTGTCCTAGCTCTATTTTAGTTTTCATTTCTATCTCACTATTGTCGCGTGCATGAAACTGTTTTGCACAGACATTTGCCCAACTGGGGAACTGCCTCACCCACATGCATGTTGATCTGTTTGCTAAATTTTTCATTCATGTTTTGCATGCACTGTCAATCACTTCTACTATCACTTAGTGTTGCCATGCATTTACTGTCTTAGTTGCTTTCAGTTGCCCGTCGGTGAGTCGGACCAACCTTGGCCTAGACTCTGCCTTCACCAAGGTTGCATTACGCAATTTGGCAAAGGAAGGCTCACCTTCCACTCTAGATTTGCGCATTCCTTCCTAGCACTCGCCTCCAGGAATATTTTGTGCATTTTTGGAGGAAAGTTGTTGCTTGGCCCAAGAAATTACGCAAATCCATCCCTAGGCTAGCAGTCCTTCCCAGCTGAAATTACGCATTGCACAATCCCAACAATCAGTAGCCAGACTAGATTGTGCATTACGCAGTTCCAACAGTCATCTAGTCTCCCAACAACCCAAATTGTGCCTTGTATTGTCTTAGCAGTTGGTCTACCAACCTCCCAGCCGAAATTGTGCAACCATCATGAGCATGCACCCAAGTATGTTGCAAGTCAGCTCTCATGTTCATTTTGGTTTTCAAATGATAGATTGTTTGCCATGAGTGTTTCCATGTCTCCAGGTATCCCAGGTGTTCATCTGCCTCTCAACAGTACAAGTACAATGGTTTCCAAGAGAGAAAATATGAAGAAACCACACTTGGGGATGTAGTCGATCAAGTTTCCATGGACTTTCCTACCCACGAAGACATCAAGTTGTTCGTAGACAAGGACATCAAGATATAACAACAACAACATCATAGCGAGAATCATCATGAACAACAGCTGAACATAGCATACCAAATGCAACGAATGCAAGAGGAGGGTTGTTGATAACACGGAGATGGAAGCTCAAGCAGGTCCATTGATGATGAAAGCAACTTTGGAGACTCCGGCTATGAAGTGATGACACGACATGAAGATTGCGCGAAGGCAGAATATGGAACAAAGAAGGAGTTGCATGTGCTGAAGCAGCAAATTAGGAAGAACATGAAGCTGCACGGACAGACGAATGAGTTGCAACAGGAATAGGAACAAAAGTGGGCGCAACATGCACTCGTGAATGAAATTGTGCCTGTACAAGTTAAGGATCCATCTCAGCAGCTGACACAGAGTAGACATGGTGAGACATGTTGTTGATCGCATGCAAGGGATTCAACAACATGCATGTCGTTGAGTGCATGCATGCAATCCAACCCATTCAACACACTCACCAAGGCGAAGACAAGAAGAAAGTCAAACTAGGGCTGAAGATGTACTTTGGCAAGTTGATGCACATGACCACCAGCACACACTTGAAGATCAGGACAGACATTATGCATCAGAGTTCGCTTCAGCAAGATGTCACCATGAGGTGCATGCACACCATCACGGATGACCAAGGCTGGCATCAGCTCACCACCTTCACCATCACAAGCATGTCAAAGAGTTGGTATCATCACAGCAGATCGAGTGTCAATGATGTCTTGCAAGGCTTGCTCAAGCCATGTGTCTCACATGAGTACATGTGCATTGTAATGTCGAGTCATGTCAAGTGTAAGTCAAGTGTTAATGGTTGGATTTAATAGTCATAGAGTAGGTGAAGAGTCATGAGGGTAGTCGAATTGTCACAAAGGGGAATGTCAAGGGTCGCCCCACCCTTTGCTATAAATAGTCCCTCATAACTCATTGTAAGGGCTTTTGGTCACCCAAGCTTCTACTAAGACTCTCTTGAAGAAGGCTTGGACAGTATTGTAACGCGCCTTGGCTTCTCCATTGCACAGAGCTAATACATCTCTTTGGAGGAGCAGGCGAATGTGGCTATAACGTTTCACTGATGGGGCTATCAGGTTTACATGGATGTATTGTATGATTGGAACTTACACTTTTATATAATAAGAGCTAGCACATTTTCATGCATATGTTGTTATTGTAGTTGGATTTCTCTGGTTGCCTTAATGATATATGTTGTTTAACTTACGTATTTGTGTATGAAATGATACGCATGAAATTATATGAATCTTGTTGCAAATGTGTTGTATATGTTGTTAATGTTTTCATTGTCCATGTCGACTACTCTTTCGGACACCGAACAGACCTTTCACATGAACCTTTCCGTAATAATCGTCGCACTTGTCTCAGACTGATCTGTGAGTGTTGTACATGTTATCTTACCTTGTATGATGTGACTATCACATCTGAGTGGACTGCTCTGCCAGAAGTTGTGCATGTCCTTTTGTGTTGTGTGTTCCTAGTCGAGTTGGGACTGATCCCTTTCAACTTGGAACTCACCTTCATCTTCATCTCCCTTCAAAGTATTAGAACCTCTTATACACCTTCCTTGACTCACTGCATTAGTCACACCCTTGCTACTGACAGAGTTATCCTACTTGACTCTGTGTGACATCGCGGTCAAGGAATTACCTTACGACTCACTGTTGGGACTCCTACACCAAATGGTCTGAGGTATAATTGAGACTTCTTACCGGGGAGATCCCCTTGACATGTTGGCAGGTCTAGCACCGTTAACATTTCTGGCACTAGAAGGAGGGCCTGATGACAAGATGTGTCCTTTCATCCAGTTTTGAACCTTTTCATATCTTTCATGGAGTCTTGCGCTCTTCTTCCCCTAAGGTGTTTTTCAAATCATGAATATGTCTCCATATCAGAGAAGCTTTTCGATCTCTTGTCCACTCACACGTATGATGGTGAAGGTGAAGTGGCCTGGCTTGAACAGTTATATAACTTTATTTTCATGATTTATGAGGAAGATGAGTTTTTCGATGAATAGGCCAGTTTTCCACTTGCATACACAGTTTGTGAATATCCATTTCGTTGGGTTCTCAGCCTACCGGCTGACACCATGCACTCATTTTAGCACTTCTGTGATCTCGTTGAAGACACATTCTCTCATTTTGATCCAGACTATCTTGGTCGGAAACTGTTACAACAATGGAGGGCTCCGCATGAATCCATTATTGATTTTTGGCAATGCTTCCGTGACTTGTAGTTTCAAGCTCCGAAGAGCTAGATGAAATTCTCTTACCTTTAGGACCGGTTCGAGTATTGCCTTAAGAAATCTACCCGTCCCAAGAGGAAGCTTGATATCAAGCCTCGCTCAACATTCTTCATTGATGGAACTGCACAATATCATGTGCGAGTGGGCACTGTCTCAACTGACTATCTGCCTCCCTCTCATTCAACAACTCCACCATTGGCCAGTGATGTTGAGGATCATGCTCACATACCTGTTCATCCTTCACACTCTCCCAACATCACTCCACTCTATTTTCATGCATATTTGGTTGTGAGTCCTTTGATTTCTCATATGCATTCTTTTCTTCAACCTCCATCTTCACACTTAGGTGTTCCTTCGGATGATGTTGTCTTGTGTTCATCAATTCTAGACTATTCACTTGTAGTGAACGAGGAACAACCCACTCACGGAGTCGGTGTTACATAGCCAACATGCGGTGTCTTTCATGAAGAGTATGAGTGGGAGCTTGAGCATCAACACTAGGCGAAGGATGACTCCCTTCCATCCGACCCCCCTCTGTTCTTTCCTAACATCATTGGTGAACCTGCCATCCATGATTTCACATGTGTGTCTTCATCCACGAATGCACCCATTGTTGATATTTCGCAGGACACATCATATGTTATCTCATCATCCAACAACAGAGACGACCAATCATTCATTGGAAATCCACTTGATCTTTCATTTGCTTTTTCCGGAATTGCAAAGGGTGAAAAGCCTTCCTCCTCATATACCCCTCTCTGTGATTCATCAAACCATGAGGATGTCGACCAACATCTTGAATTTTCTGATCTTGGTTGTTGTGATCTCTTCACCTCATCATCCGATCACGATGTTGATTCACTTGTTATTAATCCATCTAAGCCATTGGTCTATGAAGATCCATCTGTCAACAAAGTCAAAACCCCACAGACCATCGAGGCACTTCAGCCCAAGTTGATGGTTATGTCGGGCCCTCGCTGTCCTGAGGTTGGTTTTGCTTCTGATCAGGAAAATGTTCAAACACTCAAGGCTCCTCATCACTCATCTATATGCACTCAAGATCAATCTAACACTCAGATTTTACTTCCTCCACTCGAACTACACGATCCCATTGGTCATGCATTGGAGAAGTCTTACACTACAAGAACTTGTGCGCGACGCAAGTTATATTTGTTTCTTTCGTTTTCTTGCATGTCACATTCAAGAGTGTGCTTATGCTTCAAAGTTACACATTGTCACACAACACCATGATAAGTCCGCGGATTGCCCTTCATGCACATGCACTCACTTATGTCCCATGGGCACTTTGAATCACGAAGCATGGTTTTCTTCATTGTTATATCTTTCTTGTTTGTTGGTTCGCACAACTGGGTTTCTCACAAACTAATCCTTCACCAACATGGGTCTACCAATGCACCGATGGATGCATTGGAAGTATCACTTCACATGATCAGGCCCATGTACCGTTAGTGTAGGAATAGGAGTAGTGTTTTCTTTCAGTTGTTTATTTGCATGCTTGTTTGCTTACGTGCTTTGTCTATTTCTTTGTTTTCTTCCTTGTTTGTTTACTTGCTTCGCTTTCATTTTTACTTCTGCTCTTGCTTTGCTTTGTTGATTGTTAGTTCGTTTGCTCATTTCGTTCATAGGTTATTTTTGCATGAAACCATGTATGACTCTTGAAGCAAGCTGGGTGAAGTACAAGAGGGCTTGTACAACTATCACTACTTGGTTATCTGTCATCTTGCCTCTGTATGATAAGCTTGTTACTTTTAGTCCATGATATGTTAAAGGAAAATATGTACTGTTCAAAGCGAACCTTGGTGTAAACACAATGCTTGCACGCTAACTAGTGTCACCTTCTCTAGTCAATTTTTTTTGGGTTAACCCTTGTTAGCTCAGTCAAGTAGAGTAAGTTAAGGGGGAAAACCTTAATAGGCACGTCAGAGATACAATAAATTACTTCTATGCTGGAAAAACCTCTTCTGCTCTCAATAAGTCGGGATCCCTCTTCAACCTCTATAATGAATAAGTGATATGCACAATGAAAAATGAAAGAATGAAGAGTCAAAATGAAAAATGAAAAATGAATAAGTCGAAAGAAGAGATAGGATTCTTGCATAGGGAGGTGATGCAAGTAACTCTATTGGGGTACTGACCAGGCTCGCTGGCAGTGGAGCCATGCTTGTGTTCCTATCTGACTCCACCAGGGTACTGTCCAGGCCTGCTGGTAGTGGAGCAACACTAGAGATGACACTAAGACTCTGACGACTGTACTGCTTGTGCACCTATATAACACTCAACCCCAATCAAAACAACTATGCTTCCTTGGCTTGGAATGTGTGTCAATTGACCAAGGGTTTGGTAGATGCTACATCTTACAATCAAGTTAGTGTGAAACCAAGATGAGCTGAAAACTGAAAAATACTTTCGGAGGTGTTAGACTTTCTTTTCACGAACAAGGTCCATTCAAAGAGTTGGAGTTTTACCAGTGTGTCGTCAAGTGTTGTAGCGGCTATAACCATCCTCCAAAATTTTTCCTTAGCCTCATTTTGGAGCCTCCCTTCCAACCTTCACAACAGCTTTCCTTGCTTCATCAAGTTCACAAGATTCAATGTCTTTCTTGCAAAAAGGCAACATGTCGGTCACAGTTAATCCATTCCCCTCACAGACTGCTCACTCGGACTTAGTCCAGCTACAGGTTGAGCACTTCCCCTTAAAAATTGTGCATTTCTAGAGGGAAACCAGCCTTCCCTCCAGGAATTGCAATCATCTCTGATAGCTTGCTGGGCTCCAGGATTGTGCAATCTTGCTAGCCAATCCCCCCAACAAGATTCACGCAAATTTTCCTAGTAGCAGGTTATTCAGCCCAGGATTTGTGAAAATTTGGGTAGCAGTCAGCTTCTCTGCCCAGAAATTGCACAAATCTCTTGGGCGACCAGCCCAGCTCCCAGCCAGAAATGCACATTTTTCTCTAGCTGTCGAGCAGTCTCTTGCATGTGTAGTTGAGTTGACTGGTTTCCTATAGGACTGAGCAAAATAGACTTGCATACATGGGTTACTTCTCCCAAGATAGCATGCAAAGGCATCCCTTGTTTCAGGGATATATGTTTAACAATTGGAGGTTACATGCAAGGAGCAATTCTAAAACCTCCCACCAAGTGTCGCTTCCACTAGATTCATGGCATGCGCATCACAACCTCGATGTTATCAAAACCCATCAACTAGATGATGCAGATCTCATTCCTCACTTCAACCTTGTAGCTCTAACATCCCACATCACATCTAGGAGCAGTTGGCACATTCAACTCAGATGTTTTGGGGTAAGCTTGCTTCCCATGCCTTGTGCCGCATTTTTGTCACTTTTTGTGTTTTCACTTGTGGGAGTACTATTTTCTTGATTTCTTTGAATGTTTCCTGTCATTTACATGTATGCAAGCTTGTCCTAGCTCTGTTTCAATTTTCGTTGCTATCTCACTGCTATCGCATGCATGAAACAGTTTTGCACGAACGTTTGCCCAACCGGCGAACTGCCTCGCCCACATGCATTTTGATCTATTTGTTGTATCTTTCATTCATATTTTTCTTGCACTTTCAATCACTTCTTCTATCACTTAGTGTCATCGTGCATTTATTGTCTTAGTTGCTTTCAGTTTCCCGTCGGCGAGTTGTGCAACCTTGGCTCAGACTCTACCTTCACTAAGGCTGCATTATGCAATTTGGGGAAGAAAGGCTCACCTTCCTCTCCAGATTTGTGCATTCCTACCTAGAACTAGCCTCCAAGAGTGTTTTGTGCATTTGTGGAGGACAGTGGCTGCTTGGCCCAAGAAATTGCGCAAACCTGTGCCTAGGCTAGCAATCCTTTCGAGTTGGAATTGTGTTTTACGCAATCCCAACAGTCAAAAGGTAGACTGGACTATGCATTACACAGTTCCAGTAGTCATCTAGTCTCCCAACATCCCAAATTGTGCCTTGTGCAGTCTTAGCAGTCGGTGTCCTGACCTCCCGACCGAAATTGAGCAACCTTCATGAGCATGCACCCGAGTATGTTGCAAGTCAGCTCTCATGTTCATTTTGGTTTTTGATTGATAGATTTCTTGTCATGAGTGATGCCATGTCTCCAGGTAACCCAGGTATTCATTTTCCTCTCAACAGTATAGGTACAATGGTTTCTAGGAGAGAAAATACAAAGACACCACACTTGGGGATGCAGTCGATCAAGTGTCCATGGACTTGCCTACCGACGAAGACATCAAGTTGTTCATAGACAAGGACATCAAGATATGACAACAAAAACATCACAACGAGCCTCATCATGAACAACAGCTAAATATAGCATACCAAATTCAACGAAAGCAAGAGGAGGGTTGTTGAAAACACGAAGGCGGAACAAGGTTGCAAGCTCAAGCAGGTCCAGTAATGATGAAAGCAACGTTGGAGACTCCAGCTACGAAGTGACGATGCAACATGAAGATTTCACGAAGGTAGAATATGGAACAAAGAAGGAGTCGCATGTGTTGAAGTAGCAACTTAGGGAGAACATGAAGCTGCACAGATAGATGAATGAGTTGCAACAGGAATAGGAATAATAGTGGGTGCAACATGCACTCACAGATGAAACTGCGCCCATACAAGTTAATGATCCATCCCAGCAGCTGAAATAGAGTAGACATGGTGAGCTTTGTTATTGATCACATGCAAGGGATTCAACAACATGCATTTTATTGAGTGCATGCATGCAATGCAACCCCTTCAACACACTCACCAAGGCGAAGACAACAAGAAAGTCCAACTGGGGTTGAACATGTACTTTGGCAAGTTGATGCGCATGACCACCAACAAACACTTGAAGATCAGCATAGACACTATGCATCAGTGTGTTTCTAGTTCAATTGTACCCAAGAAGACCATGCGCATGTTAACAGGAGATTTGGATGAAGGGGCCAAACCAATGCACCGATTGCAATGGAGGCAAGAGTTCGCTTCAACAAGATGTCACCATGAGGTGCATGCACACCATCATGGATGACCAAGCCTGACATCAGATCACCACCTTCACCATCACAAGCATGTCAAAGAGTTGGTCTCATCACAGTGGCCCGAGTGTCAGTGATGTCTTGTAAGGCTTTCTCAAGCCATGTTGTCTCACATGAGTACATGTGTATTGTAATGTTGAGTCATGTCAAGTGTAAGTCAAGTGTTAATGGTTGAATTTAATAGTCATAGAGTAGGTGAAGAGTCATGAGGGTAGTTGAACTGTCACAAAGGGGAATGTCAAGGGTCACCCCACCCTTTACTATAAATAGTCCCTCATAACTCATTGTAAGGGCTTTTGGTCAGCCAAGCTTCTACTAAGACTATCTTGAAGAAGGCTTGGACAATATTGTAACACGCCTTGGCTTCTCCACTGCATGGAGCTAGTACATCTCTTTGGAGGAGCAGGCGGATGTGGTTGTAATGCTTCACTAATGGGGCTAGCAAGTTTACATGGATGTATTATATGATTGGAACTTACACTTTTATATAATAAGAGCCAACACATTTTCATGCATATGTTGTTATTATAGTTGGTCTGTTCCAGTTTCCTTAATGATATATGTTGTTTAACTTATGTATTTGTGTATGAACTGATTCACATGCAATTATATGAATCTTTTTGCAAATGTGTTGTATATGTTGTTAATGTTTTCATCATCTGTGTTGACTGCTCTGCTGGACACTAGACAGACCTTTCACATGAACCTTGTTGTAACAACTGTCGCACTCCTCTCAAAGTTATCTGTGAGTGTTGTACATGTTATCTTACCTTATATTATGTGACTGCCACATCTGAGTGGACTGCTCCACAGGAAGTTATGCATGTCTTTTTGTGTTGTGTGTTCCTTGTTGAGTTGGGACTGATCCCTTTCAACCTAGAACTCGCCTTCACCTTCATCTCCCTTCAAAGTCTTAGAACCTCTCATACACCCTACCTTGACTCATTGCATCAATCACACCCTTTCTACTGACAAAGTTATCCGACTTGCCTCTGTGCAACATCGCGGTCAAGGCATTACCTCATGATGCATTATTGGGACTCCTACACCAAACGGTCTGAGGTCTAATTGGAAATTCTTACTGGGAGATCCCCTTGACATGTTGGTGGGTCTAGCACCGTCAATAGACTAAAGTAAAATTTTGAATTGAAAAGATGCATTACTCAATAGTTGGTTCACTTATTGGTTTGTGGTTGTGAATGGATTGAGCTACAATGACTATAATTTCATGGGCATACTTCATATGTTTGAACAAAATTTCAACTTAGCTACAGAGATAAATATTTTTACTTCAAGTTGATATATGCTAAATTCTCTTTAGGAGTGGATTAAAAGTTTGAGTTCAAAAGCCACATTACCCAACTGTTGGTTCATGGTTGTGAGGAACCTCAAAGTTTGGTTTGATATGGTGGTTGGAGACACGATCAGCTGGATTGCATTGAGTCTTCGAGGAATCCATTATTGGAGAACTGTTTTTATGGGAAAAAAAAATATCTACAATAGGTCCAAAAGAACATGAATTTTCAACTAATATTTTGGTTGTTATCTTAGTTTGCATGTGTAAAGATTTCAAGTTGAGCTTGGAATTCGATTCACAATTCCCAACTGGGCTGAACCAGAATAGTTGGCTGCATAAAAGAGTTGGTTCTGCACAAACACTTGGCATTTGAAACATGGGTGTAAAGTTCATTTCCTTTCCTCTTCTTTGGGCTATTGGCTAAGGTTCAAGGTTCCCGTTGAGAGGCTAGGCTCCTGGTGAAAGTTGAACATATCCCTCTGAAATAATATCCAGCATTGACATCATTCTTCTAATCAATAATGTCATCTTCTCAATTGTTATATGGCACGTTTCGAAACAACAGAGTCCATCCTCTACAAATATTTTAGAAGCAACTCCAACCACAAATCCAAGACTCATATTCTTTGTTGTGATCCAAAGTGACAAACCACAAATTGTCCAGAGCGAATTACATTGATTATCCAATTCAATTTCTTCAAAAGCTTCCATCATGACAATGTCCATCAACTGAGAAATCCAAAACAATGATCACCATTGAATGTGTGAGAACAATTATATGAGTATATTGGCCCAACAATAGTTGATACAATCAAAGGAATATTCCAGTTAAACATAGTTTCTTTCAAGAGTTTGTTCTTATGCCTTTTATATTATTCATAGTTGCAGATTTAAGAAAAATATATAGTTTAGCTAATCATGAATTTAAGAGATGATGTTGTTTTGTCAAACACAAAGTATAGTTGATGGTAGTTACTTCAAAGGAAATGATAATGTGTTGTACATTTGACATAAGCATTCTTCTCCATTTTGAACCACATTTATACTGTTGATTCTCAAGTTCCTACTAAATAGAATATTATGTTAGCACTCATGAACATCTCCTATGCTACCAGAAAATGAAAGTGAAAAAAAGAAAGGGAAAATAGTAGTGGGCTAAGATTTTGCATACAAAAAATAGTGCTATAAAATTAGAAATATATAAACAAATTGAAAATAACAAAATAATCATATTTGTACATATAATGTGTTATGTGATAGACATATATGGATTGTTGTGCAATAGGAAAAGTAAGTCACAAATTCTCCAATATTTGTGTAAGTATAGATGCCTTCCTATCCCTCAAAATAGTAGGCTAAGAGAATGCTAAGGCTTCAAACTAAGAGAATGCCAAGGCTTCAAGCTTCATAAATTTTCTCAAATTACATATTATGGTAAAAAGAGAATAAATAATAACATAAATCGAAATATACCTCTCTACCAATATACCTGCAAGTGAGTCTCTCTCTTACATGAGGCTTTTACACTTTCTAAGTCACCCATTCTAAAACTAACCTAACAACTTGGGCTTCCCACCTGCAAATAATAAAAGAAAACACAAGCAAAAAAAGACTAAAGGAAGTTTAATGTAGTGTATTTTGATTCTTTATTTGATAAATCTTGTCCAAACTTCAACACACTCTGCACTCTAATGTTGTAAGGTTTTGTGTTATTCTAAGTTTCTCCCTCAACTTGTTGGCCATATAAAGATGAACCATTCATGATTTGGGCCTAATGAATGAATGCATGGTATGCAACCCAATTTGAAGGTCCTAGTGTTAGTCAACATAACCATATGAGCAAGAAAGAATATGCCAATCATGGAACTAGTCGATGTTATAGGCCATTTTTTCACATTTGGTCAATAGGCCTTCAAACGAGATCAATTCACATCCTTCAACAAATTGTCATCTTCCCTACACAAATCCCTAAGCATGACTCTACTAAATCCTCGATTTTCTACTCTTAACTACTGAATTCCCAATATTTTAAGGCCCAACACACCCTGGCCCTTTAGGGACCAATGTTGACTACTAGGTTGACCCTCTCTAAACATGCGGTTATCATCAACAGGTTGCTCAGTCTTAGTGGTGCGCTGATTCTAGAAATTTGGGAAAAATAAAAAGAATCCTAAAGCTTCCTCTTCAAGAAGCTTCCTCAGATTGTTTCAACCTTTTACCTTGGTAAACATTCAAATCCTATCTTATTACACCTTGGAGAAATAACCATATTATCCCTTGAGTTCATCCTCCCACCACTTTTCGATCTCAAGCCTAGATTGGTAAATGGATAAGAATTCATGAACTACCTCTCACACCTATATATTTACAATCATCCATGGGCAAGGGGTTGGATTTTGGATATTTATTCTACCCTCATGTTTTTGCTTTGAGAGTCATTATTCCATGCATTAGGGTGACATAGAGGCATACTTTGTGGCAAGGAAAGGAAAGGTAAACTTGGGGAGCTCTTCTACAAGACCAACTCCTATTTTTGGTTGTAACTCTCTCCATTTATATTAATACAAAGATTTGATTGTTTTCCTATATATTATGTTATGATTTCATGTATTTCAATACATGTTGATCTATCAAATGAAGTAATTGAATCATACTATATAGATTTTGTATATCTTTGGCTTGTCTTGTTTGATTGTGCAAGTTTTAATTATAGCGAATGGAGCTAGGATTGGAACATACAAGCCAAGGAAGGAGCAAAGCTTACGACAGATTCTAGGTAGGCCTCATCCCATTATTCAATTACTTTAAGGAAGACATTATGCCTTTTTCTTTTTGTTGTTCTAAGTCAGTCCACCAAGCCTAGGGAAGACACTTTTGTCTGCAGTAGTAGATTTCGTATAAAAATTTGACAACAATACTGGGGAAAGATTTAATCCCTTGGTGATTTTTTCTTTCCATTAGTGTCTATTTTTCCTCTTGTTTTGATCTTTATAGTTTCACTCAATCTTGATTAGACATAGGAAGACCTGTCATTGAGATTCCATTGCATTTTTTGTTTCAGAACTTGAGATTCCTTGATCAATGCACACTCTGGTCTAGAGATAGTGTTGCAGTGCACTTGATCCTTCCTTGCACATGCATTGTAGTGCACCCCAACCCTCTCTGTGCTTGCATTGCAGAGCATTGGTGCCCCTTAAGCACCTGCATTGATCCCTGTTTCATGCCAAAATTTTCCTTGTTTTGGTTTTATCTCTATCCAACCATCTTCCAATTGCTCTTCCTTATGTCCCTCATTGTTTAAGTGTCTTTCAGAACCTCCATATGGGTTTCTTATGGTTTTTATTGCCTTTGATGACAATTTGTTTATATTTTCCTTTGTTCTTGTTATTAGGTCATTAGTGAACTGATTTTGTTTAGTCATTGAGTACTTGAAAGAATTGGTGTTCCAGGCATCGTTATGAAATGTTTGTTTTTATCAGTGATTAGACATGAATATTAGTTTTCCCTCATTTTCAAAATTTATAGGAAATTGAAAAGAAAAAACTCTTCGCATTGGCATCTAGGGTTTTGTGAGTAAATTTGAATTGGAATGGTTGCATTTTAGGGAATTGCACTTAGTTATTGTTTGCTGCATATTCTTTGTCTCTTCCCTCCTTTAAATAGATTCTCATTGAAATTGGAAGTTTTCATTTCTTCATGTTAGCTTTCGTTTTAGGATATTCAGGTGAAATTCACAGTGAGCCATGAAATTGAAACTTAATCAAAGATAAACTTTAAAATATTTTGAAGCAACCTTGGATCATTTGTAACATTAATCTAAACATTTAGAGTTCTAGGCTAGAGATGTGTTCCAATGTCATTAAAGGTAGTATCTATTTTTGTTTGTTAGTGTTTTATCCCGTGGTTGACATCTCGTTCCACGTACGTAAGTGTATCAGATTATACTCCACATACCTTTGGGTATATTGGATGGATGTCCACGCATGAAATGTATATAGGAATGCTCTCATCGAACGATTACACATTAGACATCACTACTACGGACTACACTTCCACATACTGTTGAGTATATTTTGGAAGTCCACCATAGGTAGCTATCCTCGCCATAGGTAACTGAGTTGGCTACCTTGTCTACTATGATACACTGAACACAACATTCATGGATATTTCCTGCACGTACGTTACATTCTTGGTTCGCTAAGGTGTATATTTTATTTCATGGTTGCTTGGTAAACCTTTATGCCTAGTATTACTCTCCTTTTGATTTATTTTTTGTGTTAATTAAAATTTATTAATCCAACATGGAAGAACACACTCCTCCTCTTTGTCATTTGCGTAGAATTAAAAATAAGCTTCCTATTCCACCAGAGGCTACTCTTGCCCATCGTCAGAAACATAAGAAGATGCAAACTACCGAATCATGAACTTCGATAACTACTTCTGGTCCTCCCCCTAAATCTCATCTACTAGAATCACCTTTCCCTTTGAGTACTTAGCCTGAGATTATTTCATCATTTTCTGGTGAATCTGACACAATTGAAACCAAAGAAACTGAGACTTTGTTTCCTGAGGTCATTGAACCTGACTTTACTGAACCAGAGACCTTATTACTAGAGGTTATTCAACCTGAGGTACCTCAACAATATTCACCTATTACTTTAGGACTTCCCTCTTCTCTTCCTCTATCTCAGACACAATCATAATCCATATATTTTGGACTCGACAGTGAACCTCTTCAACCTGGTCTTGTGAGTATCGAATAGATCCCATAGGAAAAACCTCATCCATGTACTATTGTTCATTGTAGTAGACTCCATTTTTATCAAGCCCATCCTCTTCCTCCTCTTCAAAATCCAACACAAACTCGTTTACTTGATTCTTCCCGCTCACTATGAGTTTCTCGTGAAAGTATTATTTAGGAAATTTAACAATGACTGAATCTGTTATGGTTTCCCAACCTGTGTCTACCACTATGGCAGAGACAAATATTTTTGCTTCTTTATCCATGTTTATGACATCACTAGAGGCACATCTATATGGTGGCTTTTCTATCCCACCCACTTATCAGTCATTATCTGGTATCTTCACTTGTGTGACATATAGTCCATGGACCTCTCCCTTGTTACCTATCTTGGAATTCCATCTGTAACTTTTTTAATGAGCACTATATAGCCTACTCATTATCCTCCACCTACACCTACGATTGAACAATAGGTTGGCCCTTATGTTATTGTGCTTGGTTACCTTCAAAAGCCTAACTCTCCTAATGTTGGGTACCCTCCATCAGGGGGAAAGTTTCCTCCATCATCCCCTCCTCCTTTAGTAGGGGGGAAACGTATTATTGGTATACCTCCAATTGGTTCTCAACCTTATTTAAATCCTCCATATCCTAGAATGGTTGCTAATTTTTGGAAACCTACTTTACCCATACAACCTGGTTTGATTATGGATCCATTTTTGAATTCTCAACTTGTACTACCCACATCTCAAAATCCTACTTATCAATTTATACCTCTATAAGCTCAAATTCATGTAAGTCAACCTTTACAGGTTGTAATTGTGACTCAATCTATTATGTTGGAATCTGGTACCCCCAAGGTTCCACTTACTCAACCTTTACAAGGTACCTTACAACCTCAATCACTTGGACAAGGTGTTCCTCAAATTTCGGTAGGACAAGTTTCTTATAGTATGGCACAGCTTCCATCGAATCAACCTTATGTTAGGATGATGAAAAATCCCATGAGGTAGTAGTATCAACCTTATTAGGGTATTACTCAAGTGCCCCGTCAAGTCCAACAAGTCCAAACCTAGCTTCTCCAGCATTTGCAAGGTTATCCTGGAGTTGTACAATAAGGTTATGAGTATGCTAGTTATCAGGATCCTCCTTATTCTGGTGCACAGGTTCCTCTTTATAATAACCCTCCCTATCATGAAGTGTAAATACCTATTTCTTAGGCTATTTCATCTTATCCAGGTTATCCTCCACCAGATTTTAACAGCCATTTGTCATTTGTGGTGACTCTCGAATTTCCCAATTTGACTTGCCTTCACCAATGATCCTATTGCTCGTTCGCCTTGGTGGTTGATTATTCTTGTGAAGTTTCCTTCTGATATCCAAAAATTCAATGGGAATCCTGGAGAAGACCCATCGACTCATGTCATGACTTATCATGTGTGGTGTTCATCAAACTCCCTTAATGATGATTCGATTCGATTACGTCTTTTCCAATACACTCTTACTGGTATGATAGCTAAATGGTATATTTAATTACCCGGAGATTATTTTATCAATTCAGTTCCTTGGCTACCACGTTCCTCACACATTTCTAGTTGCCCATCAAATACGAAACTGGAACAAAACTTCTAACCAACTTCAAACAATCTGATTCCACTCACATCTCTGATCATATTCATGAGTGGAGACGTCGTCGTTAGTTGGATAAGACATATGTTCTAGATAAATTGTTAGTGGAATGGTTTACTAATTCTGTGTTTGCCCCTATAATAGAATACATAGCCAAGGGTGGAGCTGTAACTGAATGTAACACCATCCTCCCACTTTCACCCAAGTTACCATGCCAACTAGGGTGAACATGAGACGAGAGGTAACTATGATCAGATTCAACCTCCTAATTGACCTTAAGGAAGTGGAACCGATGGAACATCACATACTGTTATCCAATACCATCAACAAAACCCTCAGGAGACAAGTTAGCTACTCAGACAACCTGCCCCTGGGTTCCCACTATTGTTCTGGACAATTTAAGACTCAATCGCTCTCATGCTATGGGCAAGGGAGCAACCGGAGACCTAAATTCACTCTCATAGGCCTGCATGCCATCGACTATGGATGAAACTTGCCAGTTCTATGCCAGTGCCTTTGGGATTTGAGCCACTTTTTCAGTCCCAAAGTCCAAGCAACTGCCCAGAATGGAATGAAATCTCAGAATTAAGTAAAGTACAGGGAAACAATGATGCAAAAGTAAATAATTTATCAAGGCCTTAACCAAACTCTTACTAGCCATGACAGATATTTCATCAAACATATCATCAACATGTAACCTATAGGTGTAAACAATAGAGTTAAGTGTAGGGATCTCTTACTTATCTGAGTATCACCATGAACCATTGTTTCCTCATTTCATTTTTTGCCTTATCACTTATTAGGTCATAGACACAATATCCAATCAAATACAAGTAAAAGGATGCTGAGAGCCAAACATAGCTACTTCCATAAAATGAAAATATAACTGACATAATAGGAACAAAATTATAATAAACATATCAGCCATCAAAATCCATATATACACCAGTACATTTACACATGAAAATCAATGGAATGGATTTCTCATCAATCAATGCAATGAATGAACCGGTGATGGGAATACCATGTTCCAACCAACCATAGATTGGTTGAGCCAAGTCTCTCTTCAGCCAATCACCCTCGTGCCATATTCCAAGCATGAATGTGGGACTCATAGAACACATAAAAAACATCAATCAATGTGGATGCCACTGAAGTTATCCATGTACACTGTGAGGAATTTGAGTGCGTCCTAGTATCTCAGGATTTACTGTGCATCCGCAGTCCAATCCAAGGATCACTAGGCCCTACACTAATACATACTCTCCAGGATTTACCATGCTTTCCATCTCGGAATCAGGCCCAAAGGAGAGCAAATCCACCGCTTGGCTTTACCGTATATCCTGCCATTCACCGACAAGGATTCATAGGCCCACTGAGGCACACAATCTAGCTTTACCACAACCCACAATCTGGTTCACGGGTTACTAGGCCAGTGGCTTCATGCATCCTCCTTTTGGTTTAAGGACCACTACTACCATGTGTTTGTCAATTCGAAGATCCACCCCACTCGGCTTCAAATCCAATTCATCCATCCCAGATAAACTGCATGAGAGAATCCATCTCATCAAAGCTATCAGGAAATGGCAAGGCTAGGCTGAAAATACTGTCACGCCTGGAAAAAACCCATGCCACAGTAGAAAAGAAACACATGAAATCCCCAACATGTCAAATCTAGAAAGGAAAATACACATGCAAGTTGATACCTTCAATAAAGCCTATTTTATCTACTTGATCATGCCTTTCCCTATCTGATATTTACTTCCTCTTGCCTTCCTTTCCTTTTTTGCTCCAATGCCAAAGTGCTCCAAGAAAAATCTAAGTGTCTAAGAGTATGAGAGAAAGAGAGAATAATGAGAGAGCTTCAAAGCTAAATTGACAAAAGGTTACCAACTGATCCTTAGAAACCTTTTTATGAATGAAGCCTCTATTTTCTTCATTTTCCATTATTTTCCTTCATTTTCGTCCTCACATGCAACCTATGACCTTTCACCTCCTTTTTCTCCTAATTTCCATTATTTTCATAAATAAATGTGCCAAAATGCCATTTTTCCTTTCCAAATCCTTAGCCATTGCCTTTGCCATAAAAAACCAAATGAACACACAGTATGATGTCTTGCCCAATATTTAGCTTGGAATAAGTGTCTCATTCATCAGTGGTTATTGTTTTTAACTTTTATTACATGAAATTTTCACGAGGGTTGTTACATAACCCTCCCCCTTGGGGGATACTTCCCTCGGTGTTCAATCACACATATACCTCAACAACTAGCTGAAAGAAGACATACTGCTTATGGAGCTTTATAACATAGCTTGATGCATTATTTATAATGAAATATTTGCTCAAGAGAAGAACATCATGACAACATGACAACATATCAGATAGTGGAGCTTTATAACACAACTCATTACGATATTTACAATGATCATCCTACTGAGTGCCAATACACATGAAACCATAACATCATGATAACATAACCAAAATGACATGACACCCATACCGCATAGTGGAGCTTTATAGCACAACTCTTTACAATAGTTAAATCCATACATGGGTGTACATATAGCAACATCATCAAAACTATATATACCAAAACATATGGCAAATCATAAACCAAACATATATCAAACATATACTAACATCATATAGCATATATCAAAACATCATAAAGCATATATCAAAACATCATATAGCACATATCAACCATCATAAAGCATATATCAATCACCATAAAGCATATACTAAACCAACATAAAGAAAATACTAAACCACCATAAAGAAACTACCAAACCACCATAAGAAACTACCAACCACCATAAGAAATAAACAAACCACCATATCAAAGTTGCTTTTCCTTACTCGGAAAATAAGGAAGGATACATGGCCTGCATTTGATCTGTCATCTCCCATGTAGCTTCATCGGGCCCAAAGTGCTTCCATTACACTTTAACTTGCTCAATTTCTTAGTTTTAGAGCATGAGCACCTTTTTCTGCAATATACACTGAGGCTCTGGTTGGAATTATCCATTTGCTTCCACCTGCAATATAAACCAGTCAATCACATGATCAACATCCTTAACATACTTCTTAAGTAAAGATACATGGAAAACATCGTGGACTTTCACTGTCGGAGGTAGTCCAAGTCAATAGACTACTGACCCAATCCTCTTAATGATATTGAAGGGTCTACAAAATCGTGGTGCTATCTTGGAACATGATCCAATCCACAAGGATCTCTTCTTCGGTTTGATGCACAAGTACACTTGTTCCCCAACCTAGAACTCCTTGAGCAATTTGTTCTTGCCTGCATAACTCTTCTGCCTATCCTATTTTGCCTTGAGATTCTTCTTGATCACCTACATCTCTTATTCCATGTCTACCAACATATCTGGTCCAATCAATACTCCGCTAACCAGATCACTCCAACTAATCAGAAGGACTCATCCTCAGTGACTCCTGATAATTGTTTTTCTATACAAACTCGACCAAAGGGAGATATTATTCCCACTTCCTTTGTTGATGCATCGCATACATCCTCAACATGTCCTCCATTATCCTATTGATCCTCTCTGTCTATCCATTTGTCTAAGGATGATAAGCTATGTTGAAGGCCAACTCAGTGCCTAAACCTGCAAATAACTTCTTCCAAAACTTGGAAGTGAACTTTGCATCCCTGTCTGACACAATCTTCTTTGGAACACCATGTATTCACTAGCTAAATACCTATAGTCACCAAATGAATACCTGTAGTCACCAGATGAATATATGTGCCACATCACTAGCTAAGAATGTAGACTTTACCAGAACAAAGTGTGCAATCCGTTAACCTGTCCACAATGACTATGATGGAATCATGTTTATTCACTGTCTTCGGCAAGCCTATGATGAAATCCATGGAAATTACCTCCCATTTCCACTTGGGAATAGTGGTCAGTTGTAGCAGTCCACCCAGATATTTGCACTCTACTTTCACTCACTGACATTCGAAACATCTCGCCACAAAATCTACTACATCCCTCTTCAAATTCGGCCAATATTAATATATGTTCACTGTTGTGAGTGTCTTTTGATAACCTAGGTGACCCAAATAAGGTTTTGCATGAAATTCCCTCAAGATCACCTTCTTGAGTTCACTGTTATCTGGTACATATATCCTATTTCAAAACCTGACCAATCCATTTGGTTCAAGACAATAGTCCATGCCCTGTTCACCTACACCTATACCTGTGCCTATACCTATGCATGTACCTGCACTTCCACCTATACCTATACCACTACATGTATATGTACCTTAGCTTGTACATGTACTTGTACCTATACCTGCACTTGTACTATCACCCTGTTGCAACATGTGCATAATTTCCATATACCTGACATCTCGTTGTCCTGCATAGAAGATTCTATCTTGTAAGTCCATCCCATAGGAGCTCATAACTAACAAGTGATATAGCTATACCCATCTACTGAGAGAATCTTCCACCCTATTCTCTTTACCCTTGATGTACCTAATCTCGAAGTCAAACTCGCTGATTGTGGCCAACCATCTAGCTTGCCTGGCATTTAGATTTAGTTGGTCAAACAAATACCTCAATCCAATGTGATCACTCATAAGCACAAACCACCTACAAATAAGATAGTGTATCCACATCTTTAGTGCATGTATATTTGTTTCTAACTCAAGATCATGTGTTAGGTAGTTCTACTCATGCTCATTCAGTTTCCAGGACTCATAACATACCACCTATCCATCCTGCATAAGGACTCCACGAAGTCCTCCCTTGCAAGAATCTGTACATACTACGAATTCTTTGTCTGGATCTAAAATCTGTAGCACTGGTGCATGTGTCAGCAACTGCTTGATTTTCTCAAATCTAGCCTCACACTCTTCGGTCCATTCAAACTTCTTAACTTTCCTCTACAATGATGTAATGGGATAAGAAATTTGCAAGAAGTTCCGGATGGACCTCCTATAATAGCATGCCAGACCCATGTAATAGCTCACCTCCTCCACATTATTAAGAGATACCCACTCCATGATGGCCCTTATCTTCTCTAGATCTACTGCAATACCTTCCTTGGAGACCACACGCCCCAAGTAGTGCACCTCGGTCTGAAAGAAACTACATTTGATGAGCTTAGCATACAACTGATGCTCTCTCAACAACCTCAATACTTATGCTAAGTGCTCAACATGCTCTTCCTCATTTTTAGAATATACCAGTATATCATCAATGAACACAATAACAAACTTATCCAAATATGGACGCAACACACTATTCATTAAACACATGAATGTAGTTGGAGCATTGGTTAAGCCAAATGGATACACAACAAACTCATAATGCCCATAATTGGCCTTGAATGTAGTCTTGTAAATTTCCTCCTCTTTGATGCATACCTAATGGTATCCGGATCTTGAGTCAATCTTCAAGAACACTACTACTCCCTTCAACTGATTGAACAAGTCATCAATCCTCAGAAAAGGATATATGTTCTTGATAGTCACTTTGTTCAACTACCTGTAATCAATGCATAATTTGAGGGTACCATATTTCTTCCTCACAAACAAGACCGGTGCGACGCAAGGTGATATACTTGGCCTAATGTATCCCTTTTCCAACATTTCCTTCAGCTGTAATTTCAGGTAGCCAACTCAAGTGTGCTCATCCTGTAAGGTGCTTTTGATGCTGGAGTTTCCCCTGGCACTAACTTAATCGAAAATTCTACCTCCCTATGGGGTGGAAACTCTGTAATGTCCTCAAGAAATACATCCCTGAACTGCTGCAACACTGTGTACCTGTTCAACACATATGCATCCTCAGCCTCCTTACCCTTACCACTAGAAATTTGTACTTCAAATAGCTTTCACCCTTTACTGCGGCTACGCTTTGCTTGCATAGTTGTCACCATCCTAACTGATGTGGCCTTATTCTTACCTTGCAAGAATCTTAGTTCTCCATTGTCATCAACACACTCAATAACTTTGTCATAGAAGTCAACCTTGGTTCTATGAAGATACAACCAATCCATGCCCAATAACATATTGTTTCAACCCAACAGTAATAAATTCAAGTGTGTTGTTGTAGATATACCATTTAAATCAAATGTGCAAGCTCTTACCCAATGATGAACTCGCTTCTTCGTGCCTATAGCGAACTGCACTAACCAAGACTCTGCATGAAACTCCTTATTCAACCCACACTTATCCTCCAAGTTAGGAATAACATAGCTATAATTAGATCCAGTGTTAATCAAAATAAAAAGTAACTTGATCACAAAGCTTATCGTCATCTCAATGATAGATGCTTGTTGTTCTACTTTCTCGTTGTCCACTGCTCCATGGATACATAGAATACTCTGATCAACATCCCCAATAGTATGTGCCTCCTTTTCACTGTATATCTTAGGCCTTCCACCTCGATGTTGCAGACAATCTCTCCTAAGGTGCTCCTCACCACACGTCCAACACTCCAACCGACCAGTGCACTCACCTCTATGTTGTTGTGGCCCACATCCCTATCTAGCTACATTAAATCTCTTTTGTGGTGCGGAATTTTATTTCTCAACTGCATGTTGAGGCCTTGTCCTCTTATGCTACCATTTACCTCTACTTTTTTCTTTTCCTTTCCATCCATGCTGAGATTCATTCTTACGCTTTGATTTCTCATATTTTTTCAGTTTCCTAATGACTTCCTCAAGTGACCTCATGCATGACAACAAACATTACTCCATTGTACACATTGCTACATGCAACCAAAAAAATGCATAAGCAATGCCTAACCAACTACAAATACGCATAACTGCATGTAGTCTAACATAATCGATCAGTTCTTGTAACTAACCTACAAGGTTGATGCATGTAATCAAATATTCAAAATGTAACCTAACATACAACGATGTAAGTAGGCGACATAAAATCAACATATAAGCGACAAATAACCACATATAGTCAGTCACATACCCTTATCAATTACTCTTCACGAAATCAACATCAAAATATCCATGATAACCATACTACAACCCTAATCCAATTTCCAACATCAAGAAAATGCAGTAAGTACATAAGTGTAAGAGACACACATGAAACTGACATGCATGCATGACCAACACTCATTCAACCCATTCAGTCTGAGAGTTGAACCATGCTCTGATACCACTCTGTAACACCCTCCTCGCACATCCACCCAAGTTACTATGCCAACTAGGGTAAACATGAAACGAGAGGATACTATGATTAGATTCAACCTCCTAATTGACCTTAAGGAAGTGGAACTGATGAAACATCACATACAGTCATCCAATACCATCAACAGAACCCTTAGGAGACAAGTCAACCACTCAGACAGGTTGTCCCTAGGTCCCACTATTGCTTTGGAAAATTTAAGGCTCAATTGCTCTCATGCTATGGACAAGGAAGCGACTAGAGACCTAAAGTCATTCTTGTAGACCTTCATGCTAGTGACTATGGATGAAACTTTCCAATTATGTGCCAATGACTCTGGAATTTGAGCCAATTTTTCGGGCCTAGAGCCTAAGCCACTGCCCAAAATGGAATAAAAGTTCAAAATTAAGTAAATTACAGGGAAACAAAGATGCAACAATAAATAATTGATCAAGGCCTTAACCAGACCCTTACTAGCCATGACACGTATTTCATCAAACATATCATAACATGTAACCTACATGTGTAAACAAAAGAGTTAAGTGCAGGGATCTCTTACTTATCTGAGGATCACCATGAACCATTGTTCCCTCATGTCATTTGATGCCTTATCACTTATTAGGTCATAGACACAATATCCATTCAAATACAAGTAAAAACACATCGAGAGCCAAACATAGTTGCTGCCATAAAATGAACATATAACCAGCATAATAGGAACAAAATTACAATAAACATATCATCCATCAAAATCCATATATACACCAGTACATTTACACATGAAAATCAATGGAATTAATTTCTCATCAATCAATGCTATGAACCAACTAGTGATGGGACTAACACATTCCAACCGACCATAGATTGGATTAGCCAAGTCTCTCTTCAACCAATCACCCCTGTGCCATATTCCAAGCATGAATGTGAGACTCATAGAACACATCAAAAACACCAATCAATGTGGATGTCACCGGAGTTCTCCGCCTACACCGTGAGGAATTTGAGTGCCTTCTAGTCTCTTAGCCTTTACCATGAATCCGTAGTCCAATCTAGGGATCACTATGCCCTACACCGAGACATACTCTCCAGTGTTTACCATGCATTCCATCCCAAAATCACTAGGCCCAACGGAGAGAAAATTGACCTCTTGGTTTTACCGTATATGTCTCCATTCACCAACAAGGATTCCTATGTCCATCAAGGCACACAATTTGGCTTTATCGCAACCCATAATCTGGTTCAGGGGTTACTATTCCAATGGCTTCGTGCACCTTCAGTCTATTTCAGGGACCACTTCCACCATGTGTTTGTCAATTCGGAGATCCACCCCACTCAGCTTCAAATCCAATCTGACCATCCCACCTAAACCACATGAGAGAACCCCTCTCATCAAAGCTATCAGGAAATGGCAAGGCCAGGCTGAAAACATTGTCACACCTAGAAAAAACCCATGCCATGGTAGAAAAGAAACACATGAAATCCCGTGCATGCCAAATCTGGCAAGGAAAATACACATACAAGTTGATACCTACAATGAATCTTGTTGTAGCTTCTTGATCCTGCCTTTCCTTGCTTGATCTTTTCTTCCTCTTGCCTTCCTTGACTTTCTTGCTCCAATGCCAAAGTGCTCCAAGAAAACTCTAGATGTCCAAGAGTATGAGAGAGATAGAATAATGAGGGAGCTCCAAAGCTAAATTGACAAAAGGTTACCAACTGATCCTCATAAGCCTTTTTATGAATGAGGCCTCTATTTTCTTCATTTTCCATTATTTTCCTTCATTTTCCTCCTCGCATGCAACCTGTGACCTTTCACCTCCTTTTTCTCCTAATTTCCATTATTTTCATAAATAATTGTGCCAAAATGCCATTTTTCCTTTCAAAAGCCTTAGCCATTGCATTTTCCAATTTCCTTAGCCATAAACAACAAAATTAACACACACTAGGATGTCCTACCCAACATTCAACTTGGAATAAGTATCTCATTCATTTGTGGTTATTGTTTTTAACTTTTATAGCATGAAATTTTCACCAGGGTTGTTACACCGAAGAGAAAGTAATCGCTCATGCCATATACTTGGATCTTATTTATACCCAATCTAGCACACTTTATGATAAAATACCAAATGCTTTGCAACCTTTGAATACTCTTCCTCAAACTCCTGGTAAAGAATATCATGTTGTTGATGGCATGATTGGTTTTGCCAGTTCGCAGTCAGTGAGTAAACCATCTGGTGTTGCTCTTACCACAACTGCCCAAAGCCCTCCATCCAATACTCTTGTGACTTCTACTTCTGAGATCAATGTCATTCATTCTGATAGAGGAAAATCTCAACAACAACTAGGAAGTAAGAAGAAAGACAAAGCTAAGAAGAAGAAATATTCTCCTCCACAGGATAAACAAAACAATCAATCTTCTCACGAGAAACGAAAACCTCGATACCCATGCCTAAGTTTTAATGAGGAACACTTCACTCATGACTTCCCCCACTGGGAGGAAGTGAACCAACTTCTGAAGCCTCCCACTTCACCCACCATGTTGACAGATCCACTTCCAAATAAGGAGACTCATTTGTTTCTCGAGACCCTACTTCCTCTAACTCGATTTTGATGCTTACTTCCGCTAAATAAAAAACTAATGTTATTGTGGCTACTCATAATAAATACTATGGTAATGTGAATCTCCCCAAAAGGTCAAGCTACTAATCAACCTACCAGTTCGGTTGTGTTTCCATTGGATCCTGCTCCTCTTATGATTCCTACGGAATTGGCTATTAAGCCTCCAAATTGCATTATAGATAAGTCTTCTTTCAACCCTTGTATGAAATTTTCTAAGAATTATAGCATAGTTGAAGACTTTGCTCAGTCTCCATCAACTATGTCTACTCTCGAAGTGTTGCAAAACTATCCCACCTAGAAAAAAGATTTTTTTTCCACGATTGGGTGCATCGATCCTTTAGTTCCAACCTAGTCGTTTTCAATCATGAGAGTTATACACCTAGAATTCCAGCTCAATTAGTATTTATGGTCAAGGTTGTCATCTAAAGTAAGAAAATTCATCGTTCTATTTTGGATGAGGGAGCCTCAACCTGCGTCATATCTTTGTCTTGATGGAAGGCCATTAGTTCTCCTAAATTGAGTCAATCACCCACCACCTTGAAAGCTTTTGACAGAAGAATGTATAAACCTTGTGGGATTTTGAATTCCTTGCAAGTAGAATTGGGAGGTAAATCAGTATCCATAGAATTAGAAGTTATTGATAAACCACTTGATTATAATATTCTATTGGGTCCCACCTGGGTTTACACGATGGCTGTTGTCATTTCAACTTATTTATGGATGATCGCCTTTCCTCACAAAGGCGACATAGTAGCCATCGATCAATTCACTTTTTTCACCTCCAATTCTCCTGTTACTAGAAGTGTCCCTCTCATAGGGGAAACTCTACACCTATATCAGCATGTCAGGGTTGGGTTGCTGAAGAATTCCTCTCTCATGGAAACCATTTTGCTTCCTCCTCCTTCACTTCTCGAAAACGCCTCTTTGGTTGCCTATATCAATATGATATCCTCTTCTACTATTCCAATTGATCCTTGAATAGTATTAGACAAAACTAACATCAATATTTTTAACGATCGTATTCCTCTTAGCCCCATCGAGCTTGATTATGAATCCTTTCATTTAGCTTGTCCGTCTCATTCTAATTTAGTCTCTTCAATCAATTGGGTTGATCACTCATTGGATTATGGCACGTCTTATGATCCTTTCTCTCGCGAATTCCCTATCAATGAGAGCATCGTGGAGATCATGATGTTAGACTTTGCACCGTGGGATGATCATCACCATCTTTCCTCCTTGTCAGATCTCATCAAGGATAATCCTTATGAACTTTATCAACCCAATATCGTTGAGTGGCTCTATGGATTCTATTTCAATTCATGAATTCGATTTAGAGAAGAACCTATCAAATATTTAAGAGACCATCTGTTTCAATATCTTGATTAAACCTATAGTCAAGAATTTACATATTGGTGCGTCTTTCTCTCCGGATAAGATTAAGACTTATAAAGCTCTATTTCAGGAGTTTCGAGATGCCTTTTCCTGGTCCTACAAGGAAATGCCAAGGATTGATCCAAATATTTTGGTTCATAAAATAACAATGTATCCTGATGGTAAAACAATATGACAACGCCTTCATCCATTCCATCCCAAGATGGCTGCCACAATTAAATCTAGGGTTGAAAAACTTCTTCATGTTGGTTTCATCTATCCAGTTCCTTTGACTGATTGGGTGTCAAATATTGTTCTTGTCATGAAGAAACAAGGAACAATTCGTGTATGTGTCTATTACTCGAACATAAATCGTGCTTATCTGAAGGATGATTATCCCACCTCATTTATCGACCAAATTGTTGATGACTGTGCTAGTTGTGAAATATATTCATTCATGGATCGATTTTCTAGCTATAATCAATTTAACATTGTCCCAACAGATCAACCTAAAACTGCATTTCTTTATCTCTGGGGTACGTTTTCATACTAGCAACTCCCTTTCGAGTTGAAGAATGATGGAGCTACATTTGAAAGGGTGATGAACTACAAATTTAATGACATCAAACACATCATGCAACCTTATCTGGATGATCTCCCTGCTCACTCGAAATATCGGGTTAATCACCCGATGCATCTTAGATCCATTTTCTTACGATGTAGGAATTACAATATTCGATTAAATCCTCACAAATGTTTGTTTTGTGTTAGCTATGGCTGATTTCTCGGTTTTGTGGTTTCAAAACATGGAATTCATATCAATCCTTTGAAAGTCCAGGTGATCATAGATCTGGATGCACCTTCTTTCCTCCTTCGGCTCCAATGAATCCAAGGGAAGGCTAACATTCTACAAAGGTTTGTACCTAACTACGTTGAGTTTACTAAAGGATTCACTCACCTGTTAAAGAAAGGGGTTCCCTTCCATTGGGATGATGTTGCTCAAATGATGTTAGATTCCTTGAAATATGTATTGATTCGGGCATCTTTCTTATATCTCTTAGATTACCAGTGCGATTATTTCTTGTATCTCACCATTGTAGTTACTACCATCGCAATTGTATTGGTCCAAGAGGACTATTTAGGGACTGAAAATCGCATTTACTACTTGAGTCAAAATCTCAATGATACCGAAATCAAGTACACTCACATTGAGAAGTTAGCTTGGTAGTTGTTCAAACTGTCTAAAGATTCCACCATTATATATTGCATTGAAAAATTATTGTCATTTTAGATTGCAACCATATGACATACATTTTGTCACGTCAATTTTTGGGGGGAAGCACTCCAAATGGATCTTCATCCTATAGAAGTTTGACCTGGAATTCATCAAATCTAAGTCAAATAAATTCTTATTTTTTGCTCGGTTTATTTGTGACCTTCCTACAAGTGGTTCTGAATCCATGTATGAAAAATTAATCTGAGACGAGTCGGTGTTTTTGATTTCATCATTTGATCCTTGGTATGGAGACATCCTTGTGTATCTCTAGACCCATACTTTCTGGTATAATACCTCTCACTATGAGCAGTGACATATTCGATGTCAAGCCAAATCAATCTTACTAAAGTACTTGACCCCCTTGAGCTATTCAAGAAGATGTACAATCTAGGGAATCATGTACATGTTCTTGGCTGTGATTCTATTCAGGGCCCGGTAATAAATGTAGAGTTACCATGTTTTATCTCTTTTCTGCACGAGTATAATTAGACTTCCACAGGGTGAGGAAATCAGTTGGATGTGCCCTTTTTGGAGAATCTCTTAGATATGGCAATTGATTTACTCATATTTTAGAAGAGAGCAGTGGTAGATTGGATCATTTGGTAGAGGCACATTAGGGGTCAAACCGATTAGATGCTTGACCTGATAGTGTAGAGGTACCCCAACGAGTGAGAAGAAGATGTATTTGTATTATCTCATGATATTTGCCACTTTCTTCAACCACATGGAGGGGCCCTGTGTTGAGGCCATTGATGTGGCCATAATATCCCTCTTACTTTGAGAGGGAATTAGGAAGAAGACAAATTTCTTAGTTTGAAAGATGACTTTACTACTGCTTAGCAAAGATCAAAGAAATGATGGTAGGTGGAGCTACCTCTCGTGTCCTTTTTAGTTGCCTTCCCAAAGTAATAATAACTCTACAAGGTCTAGCCTCATATATAGTATGAAACTTCCACAAGTATGGTTGGCCTAAAAGAAAATCACAAAATTTGAGGGAAGCAATATCACACACTACCTCATCCTTGAAGGGCTTGATGCCATAATGTAGGTGACATTATTGACTGACATAGAGATCTCACCCTTGGTGGAGCCACCCGATGGTGTATAGTCATGAGTCTGGTGTCGTTGGAAATTCCAACCACTTGACAGCCTTTGTTGATATGAGGTTCTTTTGAATTCCATTATTGACAATGAAATGTAGTGGAGCATCGTTCACCTATATATGTAAATGAAAGAGGTTCTCACCTTCCTCTGGATCATTGGGCTCTCTTCGTTGGACCTTGATGATTTCAACAATGGCACTGAGTTTTGCATCAATGATTTTCTTCCCCTTGTCTAGGTTTGATCAAGAGTCGAAACATACATATGAATTTGAGTCTTTCAACTCAGCCACCATTTACTACCTTATGTGACATTCATCAGTGTTCTGAGAGGGGCTCTTTTGAAACTCGCACCACTTTATTGTGTCTTTATTCATCTTTCTATTACCATCCTTTGTTTGTGGCTCATATGGGTTGTATTGGGGTGGTCCACCATGTCTTTGTTCTTTGTTCTACGATTTGGGCATGCCCTTGCCCTACTTTTACTCTATTTTGAAAACACATCAATATGATGTGCTAAGTGAGGAGATGTCTAAGAACTCCATTTCTATTTGGATGTAACTATGCAGACAACCATAGTACTTATGCACTAGACGTTGCTTGAATTTTTTTATATCCAACTTGGTGCATAAGATATGGAATATATTTGTGAACTTTAGCACTATTTGGTCCCTCTCCTACCATAGTGTGGTCCATCTCATGTACTGGTCTTTTTAGCTTCCAAGAAGGTAATATTGTTCCTTAATAACATCCCTAAAAGAGTCCCAAGTGGGTGCGACTATAAAAAATGTAAATTCCTCCATGGCCATATGCTTACAATAAGTCTCCCACCAATACTTGATGTGGGGGGTATCCTTAAGGAGTGTAAAGGTAATATTTTATTGATCGCAAAAACTGTGGGCTGAAAAATACCCTTATAGTAGATTTGATCATTTGTCTATAACATTCACATCTATCTAGCCTTAAAATATAGGAATATGAAAATTAACTTGTACCTATAAGGGGGTAGCGCCTCTAAAGTGGCCATGTGATGAAGATTCATCCCCTATTGGCATCCATTAAAGGATCTGGTAAAAAATATCCATCATATCATTCCTTTGTTGTGCCTTTTCTAGAGTGAGTTACAATGAGGCTTAAATTCCCTTTTTAACATCAAAGGTAATGAATAAACCCTAAACATCCAAAAAAATAACCCTAGGAGATGAAATCCCAAAAGTCTTATGGGCCCTAGTAGGGTTAGTTGGTACATCAACTTCCTAGGGTCATAAATTTTGCATACAAAATCAATTTGGTGTGTTTGGTATCCTGTTGGAAAGGTCTAGCTGAGAATTACACATTTTAGACTAGCCTAAGATTTTCCTACAACCACAGTCTTGGTTCCTTCCATGTCAAAAAAAAAAAAAACATTTAGGGCCTCAAAATGGCCCGAGAAGTTTAGGACCCAAACAACCATAGAAATATTGCCAAGATGGATAATTGTGCTTTGAGCTAGTGGAGTAGGTAGATGGCCACCAGTATCCACCTAGATCATAAATGGAACCATCCTTGGGAAAGGATCCATCCTTGTAGGTACATCCCTATATAATGGTTTGCATTTGCATCAAAAATATTTTAAGAAGTTGTGGCCATTTGGTCTACCAGAAGAAATCCTAATACCCCCTTCTCCCTCTACTTAAGGACATGTATGCATGGTTAAAGAGGTACCCCCCTGTAACCTTCCATTCTAGTTATTCTTTGGCCCTAAATAATTTCAACCATTGTCATGAGTTAATTTGTAGGTTTAGTGAGCTATTCCTAAAGCCAACATATTTACACCATTGAATTTTTGTGACTTGGAAACTAAAATCCAAGAAGAAGCATTCATCTACCATTGTGCAAAAGGGTTTTTCATATATTTTTTTTATTTGAAATAAAGATTGAAATATCATATTAATATCAAGTTCTTGGTTCTATGGTAACACTACATTGTGCATGAAATCATGGCTCCAAACTATTGTAGCTTTTTCTATCTCCTGTCACAATTTCTTTTAGAAGATATAGAAGCCTCCTAGAGACAACTTCTGGGTTGATAGGAGACCAGTGCCTAGGGCATCCGAGAGGAGTGATTTTGAAGATTATCGGTAGAGATTTCTACTACACTCCATATGTCACATAGTTTGAAAAGAGATAATTTATGGGCTTAGTTCAATAGTCCTTCATTAATGTAAACTCAAGAAAACACATAGATCAAAATACTCACGAGGTAAATATGGCTAATATCAAAGATAATTGTCTTGGTTTTGGTAACCGAAACACAACAATAGGAAGCTTAACATTATTGTTGTAGTATAGATGAACAAGAGGAAGGAAAGGAGGAGATGAAAATGAAAAAAGAGTGGAGCGTGAATTAAGGTCTCAAACTCTATGCCTCATGAACACATTTGTCACCAAACAAAAATAAGTACATTTGTGCACATACAACTATTGTAGGCTATTAAATAACATAAGTAAATTTGTAGTTAACACAAGTACTTTTAACTACTTAGCAACAAACATACAACCATAAGGAGAGTGATACCAACAACTTTATTACACTATTTCAGAGGAGGAAATACATACATGAAGTGATAAGAAAAGGGGAAACATACTATGCATTGCTCTGATTGGAATAAAAAAATAGTTTCATTAATCCTTGAAGATGGAGTCCAAATCCCTATTCCATTACATTTAGAAATTATATCAGCCCAAGGACCTCATGAACAAGAAAATTGAACCAAAGTGGAACCACAACATTCAAGCCTCTTGGGTGCAGAATTCCAGAACCTCTTTAAAGTGTTTCTTCCTTTTATTTATAAGGAGAGGGAAGATTTGAACAATAGTTACAAAATATCTTAGTCAAGCTCCAGCTATCTAATTGACTACCTGTCTCGGTGTGTGCAGGTTCTGCTGCCCAAAATGATTACAATCAGAATTGATTTCGTTCTTGAAAATGCAAAAAATTATAGAATAATAGACATAAAGAAAATTTAATGATGGTTAAGGAAGATATCTCCCTGCCATTCCTGTGATAACCTCTAATTAGGCCACGTCTTTGCCATGATGTTCTTCTTTAGTTTTTCAACCAACTCACCTGTTTCTTTCTCCTTAACTTCTTGAATTCCCCACTCTTAGGAGCTGGGAACGATCAACTGTCAGTTGCTTGTCATAGAGCTGAAACAAAGATCGACCTGACAGTCCTTCATTGTCTGACTGTGTGGAATTCCATGCTGAGAAATTAATTCTCAGGTGACCTACACACTTCTTTCTAAGTACCATATCTCAATTTATCTCATTTAAGACGTGCGTCAGAGCACAGAGATGGCTTGTATCACTTCAAGGTAGACCCAACACTCTTTACTACGGATCATGGTCCTTAGTGCCTTGACCCAACGATCTTTAACAGTCGACATTACTCCTGATAACAACTCCTCTGTTCTCGCATTCAATCTTGCAGTTGCCGACCCATCCATCTCATAACTCTCTATATTACACTATCAGAGCCCAATATGTCATGTATTATTGAAATAGTGTTATATCAGAGATTTTACTCATCGAGACGTTTATTCTTAAATACATTATGTAAACATAGTTTCGATGTCCTTGGCCCCTTTTGTTTAGCCCCTTTCTATTTTCCTCCATGGGACTGGGTGCGGTGACTGGAGGCTTAGCCTTAAGGCACTAGGGCATTTTGTTCCTACTTGGGGGCTATTTTTCCTTTGTTAAGAGATTAGTGTCCTTGTTTCTATAATTTCTTCTTGATCATGTGCCAATCCTAATATCAGAGCCCCCTTATCGACACTTTTTCAATTTCCAACTATTATAAAGTGTTGACATCCTCAACCTATGATATGTTGATCTCCGATATGATGTCATTAATCTTGGTGGCACTTCCTGAGTGGTGTCACATGTCAACCATATTTACCGCTTTAGGCCCCTCAAAATGCCAAAAATACCTGCCACGTGTCTTGTCATATCTCCACATCATGTTGGCATCAGATGCCATTGCCACTTTATCAAAACCAATCATATACTGCCATATGTCTTTATTAGATCCAATCATATGCTACCACGTGTAGCTTATCAAAACCAATCATATGTTGCCACGTGTCCCACTAGAGGAGAGAGAAAAGGGTCTGTCCACCTTTAGTTTTACAATGGAATCCTTTGTTAATCCTTATTGGCGCTCCCCGGTGGTTTTTAACGCTATCAGAACTTTTAACAATATTGCAATTTTTTAAAAATTTGCACTTTTAGAAGTTCCAATCCTCTGATTGTAGATGTTTTGATATTCTCTGAGCTCCGTGTTGCAACCGCCGATCTCCGATGTCCCTGGACCTCCGATACGAGATGCGTCAATATACTTGATGCTCTGATGTTGCAATGCTCCGATATGCCTAATGCTCTGATATGAGATCTTCAATATCTATGGACCTCCGATGTGAAATCGTTGATATTCTAGACTTCTGATATGCGATCTTTGGTATTCTTTTCTTCGTGAGGCTTTAATCCTTGAAACTTCAGCAAACCATATATTTTGATCTAGGAGTCCAATTTTGGACTTCCACATGTCATTGGAAAGCTTGTTCAGAGCACTTTCTACTAGAGAGGGCCTGATACAAGCGTTGATTCCTTTTGCGACTTGGAAGATGACTGCAAGAGTCTGCTATTTTGCATTCTTTCGACATCATTTGGCACCTTTCGAACAATTTTACAGTAAGTGATAACACAACCATTGACCCTATTTGTACCTTATGCTTAGCCCTAGTTTCGATATAACTCCCCATTCTTCCCATATAATTCTGGACCTTTAATTATGTATAATACATAAGGAATTCTATTGATCCATATTATATCATTATATTTTTTTTCATCCATCTTGATGCTTTCATAGTGGAAAAAGTAGAATAAACTCACATGACCATTTTTATTGATGGGACCCAATTTGGAGAAATGAGATCTGAAACCATCTGGGAGAATTTTGAGGCATCAAATGAAATTTTTGGGGGTAAAACTTTATTTTTTTAGCGTGACACTTGTTTTTCCTATTCTACACACAAATACATTTTCAATGGTGCAAGGATCACGTCAATTGGATTTTGTATGCAAAAGTTATGCCACTTAGAAGTTGACCTTCCTGTTTTCACCACTATAATTCGAGAGAATGCCACATCAGCCCCCATTATTCATGGAAAAGGGGATAGCCACATGATCATGATGAATAATTTATAATTTTTTATATTATAACTCTGGTTAAAGGTTGGGTTAGGCAAACCTAACCAGTAGTAGGTTATCGAGCTATGTTATAACCAAACCACTAGGAGGAAAAGGGGTTCCATTCTTTCTAGTGCATTTATTCCACAACTGAGAACAGAGTTAGGAGATAGGGAAAACATAGAGTATTTTTACATTGTAGTAGCCCATAGGCCACATGCCATACTTTTTTGTACCCACAGACATTTTCTATTCAAAGAAAGAGATCAAAGTGACCTCACCTGCCAACTGGATTTTTCTCCTGAAAGGGTTTTCCAAGTCATGTCTTGAGTCAAATGTGTGTGTGGGCTTTCATTTCATTGTTCTCTATTTTCCGCATAAATTTTAATTCACATGTATGCACAATTAATAGTATTTTATAGATCCAAAAAACTAAAAAATAAAATAAAATTATAATTGTGTAGAATTCCAGATTTTAAGTATAATTTTATCATATTTGTTGTGACAAATTATCTAGTGGAATATCCACAAAAGTTTATGGATTAACCACCCACAAGTTCCATTTTTAAACTGAAGAGATTGTGCAAAGATATATTATCAAATTGGTTTGAATATGTGTCATTATTAACTTCTCTAAAGGATTTCCCTTTGACATCACACTAGTAGATAAAGATTACACTTATCATAACCTTTGGAGTATTAATGGGTAGTTTTCCATTACAGAGCATGCCACAACACTAGGTATGTGGCATCTTACTATTTAAAACACAATGACTATACTTGTTTTAGAAAAAGGGCCACGTAGTGGAAGGGAGCATATGAGAAATATCACTACCTTATCACCATAAAAGGTCTTGTAACATATTTCCAACTGAAAGGGACAAACCATTTAGGGGATATACCAAAATTTTTAGTGGGGCCAAATTCAAAGGTTATGTCAAAGACAACTCTAGCTAACTTAGTGGCTCCACTAGAAGATAACCTTATTCAAGGAGATAAAAGCACTCAAAAAACATTTTAAAAAAAGTGAGATTGAAAATCTAAAGTTAAGTTGGAGACTTGAGCACCTGCAACTCTATATTATTTCTGCAACAAATAAGAACCCAATTTGTCTATTGCTAAACCACACAAATTAAACAAGCACCACACAGGGGAATATACACACAATTATTTATTCAAACAAAAAGGAGAATGTCAAAATTTGGTGTTTATTCACAATCTTCCTCTGGTCAGACTCGACCTATTCACTCTCTCTCAAAACTCCAATCTTTCGTTGTCCTTTTTCTCTCAATTACATAGACTTTTGTACAAATTAACAACATGAACATGTTTTTCTAGATCATCTAACAGACTCTTAATTTGGCTAAGTCTATCCCTCTATATAGAAATTAGATGACAATTATCTAATTTACTAATAACATAGAAACCTTCTAGGTTATATTTAGGAAAATATTACAATTTAAATCAAATTAAGGAAACTAATTTCCTTTGGTAAATGGGTTTTGACCTAAGAAGGTCAAAATGGTATTAGAAAGTAGATGCTCCACATCAATAGGTGATTGAATAGTAACCAACAAGTATCACATTTAATTAATTTTTCCATAAAATTTAAGGTTAAATATGTCACTGATGAAATGTAAATATGATCAAATATCATAATTACATTATTATACCACTTAAATTAATATCAAAATTTCTTAGAGAAAAATAAGTCTGCTCCAAAATATGGTGTACATGGCCAAATTTTTTTACATAGAACATCTCAACAATGTTAAGTTTGTTCAAAATTTGTTCTTACATTAACTTTATCATCCACACTTAATCTAAATTACATTTAGCACAAATAAATTTACTAATATATCTTTTTAATAGAAAATTATATTCCTTCATCTAAACATCTTTTAAAATTTTTCATATTTTTTCAAAATTCATATTGTAAAAATGTTAATTAATTTAACTCCTTAGAATATTGTGACTAATTTTCCCAACCACATTCTTTCCCAATTAAAATTCAAAAGGGGTCAAAACAAAGATATAAAATTGTATTTACATTAACAATATCAGAAAAATAAATAAAAAAATAAAAATAAAATCCAATTCACAACATATGCTTATACTCGACTCCTATAGAATGAAAAGCACTCATATAATACTTCTTAGTGTTCCAACTCAACTCATAACTATTATACCAAAATCAATTACATAAATAAATATGGATTTCTCATCATTCATTCCTTTAACATTATTAGAATGTATAAATCAATCTATTTTTCACATTCCAAATTGTAACTTGCTTTTCCTATATATTTGATGATTTTTTAAAATACTATATTATGTTTTGGCAGGAATATTTTATATGGCAGAAATATTTTATATATTATAGTAGGTTTTGACATATATTTTGATACAAAATTAATGATTAAGAAACAATGTATATAATCAGAGAAACTTTGATGGTAAAATTTTAAGAATAAATAAAAGTAATTAAATATATGTGTCCATATGAAAGTTTTAAAATTGAATAAAGTTAAAAAATATATAATATATATAATAATATAAATATAATAAAATAATATTATTTTAAAATCAAACCAATCAACACCGAATGGTGTAGAGACCCCTTGTTATGGACAAGCGACCCACCTCCGCGCAGCGATTTGACGCTAATCTACGAAGCAACAACTCTAACCCTCAGGTTTGAACCGTGACCTCTAAGAGAAAACAAAATGCTCCAAAACATTAGCCAACTCAACATAAAAGGAAATATCATACAATAATATGATAATTAATTAGTAAGTATGTATAAAGTATAATGTAAAATTTTGAATTTAATATTTAATATATAATATTTATAGTAAAAATTAGTCTTATATATTAATACTTAAATTTATAAAATCAGATATAAAATATATATATAACATACTTGCAACACTACAATTTAACTAATATTTTACAAAATCATGGTGTACTATCTATTTTAAATGTATTTATTTAGACCAATTTTTTAATACATTAACTATCATTTTTCCAGTTTCACAAAACTTCTCGAAAAACATATTATAATTCAATATGTTTAACCTAAAACAAAAATTTGAATTATTCACCATCTAGATGCATGTATAATTATTACATTTCATTACATTAATGCTCTTCAACCACATTTTCAATTATAATTTCTTACCATGGAAAAACATCCTTAATAAAGAAATCAATTGTTTTTGTAACTTGTTCATGAAATCATCCATGTATTGAATTCTAAGCAATAATGAGATGTTTATTTATTACCATTTATATCCCCTACCCATCTAATTCATAAAACATAGTTAGCATCAATTCATTTTTGAAAATAGCTTTGAGGTCTTTTAAAATCCTTTTCATACATCCACTTGTATTGAAATTTGAAATTACTATATAATTAATTTACCTGGCTAATAATATAAATATCAATATTTTAGAAAAGATGATGCTTAAACTACAACCCGCTTTTCACCAAAATAATTTATTTTCAAATTTCTCAATTCTTAGCATTTCTCTTAGTTTGATAGCAAATTGGGTTGTAATGTGACACATTTTATTTACAACAAAAATATAATGAATGTCACCAGTTACATCATAAAAATATTTAAAATAATTTAATAAATTTACATAATATTAGTGAAACCATATAAATTAAATAATGTAAATGGACATCAACCATAACAACATCAAAATACTATTGCATATACATATACAATAGAATTTGAAAACATAAAAAATAACTAAATTAAACTTATTTTAAATTATTATTATTAAGAAGTATAAAAAAATTAATATGCGAGTTAAACATATATACATTTAAAAATATGGAACAAGATTCTTAACCATGGATATTTTCCCCACTTTAAGATGGAGATTTTTAATATGTAAATAGGCTTTGTTATAATATCATGGGCCAATTCCATGGATTATCAATTTCACAGTTCAAACCACCATTCATATGAAATTTCTTTTAATTAATCAATTTACTTAGAAGGGGAAAATTGGTATAATTACTTTTGAGATAAATCTCAACCTTTGATTTCTATATACAATAAAAAATATTCTAGAATATGCTATGGAGGTTAAATCTCTTTCATTTTCTTAATAATTATTGATAATTAAATAAAGTATATGAAATTAATTTAATGGAAGTTGGGCATTCTGCATGCTCTTGGTGGCTAGGGTTTCCCTAGCCTTCGACGATTCCTACAATTGCAAGTGCAATCAAATGATTGTTGAATAGAATCGACATGTCATCATGTTCCTTACAGAATGAAGTCGTTGTTGCCGTTGATCCAGACAATACTTGTTCTTTGCTGGTGCGTTCACAATCAACTTGCATGTGGTCTTGATGTCGCAGGTCCTTTTTTCAAGGGCTAATGAATTGATTTTTTACCTTACTGAGGTGGCCCTCTCCTTGTGTATGCACAATAAATGTGTCAAATAAATTTTTGAAGAAGGAAAAATCCATTCCTTCTTTAGATATAGGGTTTTCCTCCCCAACAAATTGAAATTTAGTTCTTTTGAAGGAAAAATGGTTATTGGGAAAGTTTATTGGCCTATGGCCAAGCTATGAAGCCATGGAAGATTGGATCTCTAACAATTAAGAAAATCATGAACCTTTAAGTATTCTTTATTTTCGAAAGGGTATTAAGCATTTCTTTTTAAGAACCAAGAAGACAGGGACTATATCTACAAGTCGCATCCTTATTTCATGGGTAACAAAAGCATGTTCCTCACCCATTGGACTTTTGAATTTAATCCCCTACTGGAAATTCCATCTATACATGTGTGGATTAGATTGCCATTCACCCATGTTCTTTGCTAGGGTGAGGATATTTTTAAGGCAATAAGAGATAAATTGGGCCATTTTATTACAAGTGATACAAACATTGGGGGCAATCTTTCATGTACTAGAATTTTGATTAAAATGGACCTCTCAAAAGGCCTCCCAAAGCCGATTTCGTTAAACTCGAATGGTTGGTCTCATATCTAAGCTCTAGATTATGGACATATTCCTTTTAAGTGTAATATGTGCCATGAGTATGAACACTTTGTGAAAATTTGTCCAAAAGTTCCAGTTTATCGAAGCTCTCCAAATCGGGTGCCTCCTGAAGAGTAAGATCAAGATAAGAAAGGATTCATTCTAGTAAAAAAAAAAAGCACAAGAAACATGGAAATAAAAAGAAATAGCGATATAAGATAGAATCTCAGTGTTAGCCCCTTTTTAAAAATATTTTGGAGTCCTGAATGTTCTTGAGATAGAACATGAAAATTATGAGGCCCAAATGGATCAACGAGTGCCCAAAGAAGACTCTTGTTCCAAATGTTCCTCCTGATTAGAAAGATGAAGAAGGCTCAGATCCAAGATTCTCCAAAGAAAAATTATGCAGTGGAAAAATATTCTTGAAAGGATCCTTTCCCATTGATAGATAAATAAGTCAACATAATGGATGAGAAAAAGATCTCCTCTTCTTCTTCTTTTTATTCAGGTGTGCTTAAAAAGCGGCATTCTTCCCCACTAGTAACAAGAAGCAGAAAGAATCATAGTAGAAAGACATATGGTCCTAAGAATTTCCTTGCCTCTCGTAGGTCAAGTTGTGGGCCGTCTTCTTGCATTTTATAGAAGGTTTTGTTTCTGCATTTCCTTAAGAAATTCATTAAAACCTTCTCCACCTCCCATGAAGCAGTCGAAAGAAAAATCAGAAGATTTAGTCTTACAGCTTTTCCCTCCCCGCCATATTGGGAGGAGGTTGGCTTTTCAGTTTCTTTTGCAAAAGTATCATTAGATGAAGCTATTCGAAGAGGCTCACATGAAGAAGACCATATTATAAAACTTCTTGTTTATTTGTTGTGATGAACACAAATTTTCTATAAACTCTTCTCATTTCTGTTAAAAAAAATATTGATAATTAAATTAAAATTTTGAAAGCTCTATTTCAAAATAGACATGCCTATTAGCATAATAATAATTTCTATCTATTATCATGCCATTAAAAAAATCTTTGAAAGAAAACTTTAAAAAATACTATACAATTTCTTAACAAGGGCTACATAGTAGCTAGTATTGGCTGCTTAGTTTAAATATAGCTCAATTGAACTAAAAAAAACAATAAACACAAAAATAAAGCAACTAATAAATATTGTATTGTTAAATGTCATCACAAAAATTAAGAATATGATTAACTAATGTTGTTTATATTAACATATATACACTTTAATATATATATGTTATTATAAACGTGTTATTTATTTGTTATTAATATATATAATTTCTTTAATTAAATTCATTAAAATATATTTTTAATATAATAATAAGTCACCTTAGATTGAAAATATGGAGAAAAAAATATAAGTCATGAAAATGGAAATAATAGACAAAGAAAAGATAATAAAAATAAGAAAGTTAAATCAAAAGAAATAAAATGTCCACAGGGTCTTGGATAGATGGTGATCAGGTGCTTTGTTAGGACACTCCTTGATGTGAAGTCACTGGTTCAATTCGTCGCTTTGATCGGGATGATATATTGTACATGATGAAAATGTAGTCCTGCCAAGCTTACAAAAAAATAAACCCTTAAAAAAAAGTCCACGAGGCCTTGGATAGATAGTGATCGGGTGCTCCATTAAGACACTCTTTGATGTGAAGTCACTGGGTCAATTCCCCGCCTCGATCGAGGTGATATATTGGACATGATGAAGATGTAGTCCTCACAAACTTACAAAAAATAAAAAAGGAAGTAAAATAAAAATGAAAAATTAGTAAATAAGAGAAATGAAAGTTATTAAACAACCTATAATAAGAAGTCAACCAATCACCTTACAAATAAATAAATTTAAATAATAATAAAAATTAACAAAAATTAAATTCCTAATATTAAATTATGTATAAGCAACATAAATTTTTAATAAAAACAAACTAATATACAATCATAAACAAAACTAAATATATAATACCATATCTATAACAAATATAATAAAATACCTTCTCATACATATATACACCTTAACAATAATAAATACTCAACCTAACTATATATGATAACATCCTATTAAAAAAAAACATTCCCAACACTACTCCCAAAATACATCACATCCTCCCATTTAATACCTAATAAACATTCTTGTTTCTTAACATGGGTTAAAGGGTTGAGGTTAGGTGATGGATTTTATTACGGTTTCATGAATTTGACCAATTGTATATTTTTTTATTGATATGAAAAATCAAGCCGGCTTCCAGAAATAAACATAAGAAGTGGCAAAGGAATAGAGATTGCATTCAATTCCTCTCTGATTAGTTCAAACATTTCAAAAGCTTAATTTGCTTCTTTTTTTTTTTAAGAAACTCACTTCAATCAAGATTTTTTTTTGAAAGTAAGGGTTTTTAAATTTAAGTTGGTTTGTAATTTTGTTTATTGATAATTTTTTATTTTATCATGATAAAGTTTATTTTTAAATTATTATTGGAGTTGTTTTTAGTATGAATTTTTGGATTTTTTGACAAAAAAATTGAGGTGAAATATTGATTTGCTTTATTTAAACTGGTTTTTTGACTATATATATGGATTCAACACCCTGAAAAACCCCTAGGGCACTTCAATTGTGCAGAGGTTACCCATCAAGCTTGTGATTTCAATAAATTTCTACAGGATTTTAGAGAAATTAGACCAGAGAAACCCACCAGAAAAGCTTCCAAAAAGTCTCACTAAAGACAACCCGTTTATCTTTAAGCCAGATACCCAATTGATATATGACATCTTTTTATTTATGAGACAAGGGACTCATAAGATACTAAATTGATGTATGATACTTCTTTATTTATGAGACAAGGGACTCATCTTCATGTAGTGATTTGTCTATTAAAGTTTACGAAAGCATACATACTCTACTTTCTCTAGTTTTTAACCTATGGCTTCTTAAGAGATTAGACACACACTCTTACCCATTAGGCACACTCAACTATATATTATTGCAACTAGTAATATAATATATATCGAACATACTATTACAATATTTTCCTATTACACCATGCCCTTTTTATCACATTGTGTAATATTAAAGTGAAGAATGGGGAAAATAGTTATCATAATTCCATTATGAAATCTTTTACACCCATTTTTTTACCCCATCTAGTATATATAAATATGGTCTTTTATCTTTAAATCATTAATCTAGATTTTTTCAAATCTCCACTAATGTATAATGTTAAGAAGCTAAAACAAAAAAGGACTATCTTAACTCCATATGAAACTAGAATCTTTTAGTACTAGGATCACACTTTATTTAGATATATGCCTTGTGGATTCATCACATGAATGTGTTAATTTCTGACGCATTTCGAACCAATTCATGTGGCTCATAATAAGGTTGAACCACACTTTATTCTATCTTTTCTGCAGTGTCTATAAATTCTCATTGGTTGTCTAAGTGTGTCCTTAAATAGTAAGGACATATAATAATTTTATAAATAGATGAAGTCTTCTAAAATTATTGCATGATTGCTTAAATGTACCTAGTGATTTCACCTTCACTTACCACACGTGACAAGCTCCTCTGAGTAAACTTTCCCCTGTTAAATCTTAATCTCCACAACACTATGCCATCTATTAATGCCAATACAAGGTGTTTTCTTCTTTATTATACTAACTTATTGTAATAAACTCAAAAATAGTTGGTGACAGTGATAACCCACTACCACTATTATAATATGTTGATGATAATGTACTATAATGCTCTAATTTTACACATTGAAACTAGAATGATTCTTGAGAGGTATCCCAGTTGATTTATGTATTTGAACTGGCTAGATCATCCATGTACATACATATATAATTAAAATAATCCTTAAATCCAACTACATTAATCAAAATTACGAATCATAGGCTTCATACTTCGGAAGTACTGACCACATGACATGAACATCTTCGTATAAATAATATTTGATGCCATTATAAAGAATCTCAAGACCTATTGAACCACATTAACACCAAACATATTAGTCAGAACTTGTAATCCAAGGGAATATGATTCACACGGTGATACTAAGACAAAGTTCTTTGTATATTTATACCTATAATGTACTTGCATTGACTTTGCGACCTTATAAATATGTAGGAGATAATGTATTGGTGTATATAAACATCTCTCTGTATTTTCCCTATTTAGTCACATGTTTCTCTTAAGTTGGAACCATCAATATGCATTGGTTTCATCACCATGCATTGGATTCCTCACCATAAGTTAAGAGATAGTTGTAATCCACTCACACTTAGTTGTACTTTAGTGAGACTAGTGGAGTGGACTCATGCATGTGTGTGTTTTACTTCTCTTCACTATAAGTGGAGTCATGCATGAGCCATGAAATAGTTAATTGATGATTGCATGTTTATTCTTTAGTTAAAACTTAAGGACTAGGTGTTAGTTGACTTCGGTACAGTTCCACTTATGCATATTGATTTTCTAGTTATCTATGGGATTCTACTAGTTCTATTGACAAGTTAACTAGTTAACTAAGCTTATACTTGAGAGATATTATCCATGCACTATGACACCCAACCAAGGTGCATGTCCTCATGGAGGTTGCATAGCATTATATTATACTTCATTTTTTATATATAGATATAGAGATATAGAGAGAGATTGTATTCTAATCTATTTTGCAATCTTTAGTTATTAGCTTGAAATTGTTACTTTTCTTTCCACCTAGATTGTCTACACACGTGACACAAAATTTCACATGCTATCAAACCACGGTTGGTGGTGAAAAAAATTACAACCATATTTGTAGGTATTGAAGATTTGATATTAAAAAAATGTGCCAGTCTCTATAGTTTTAACAATAGGTGATTCTCATGCCATTCAACTAGCATGAATGGAAGCCAAGAATCCTTCTTCTTCTTAAAAGTAAGGAACTCTTTGAAATCACTATAGGAAATGAAGCCGAGTCAAATGTAGCTATTGAGAAGAAAAAATAATTCAATAGAAGGGATGAAGTATATGGGCTTCTCTACTTTCTAGATCTAATCTTTCACACATAGTCCACCACCACCCCCAATGAAGTTTGGACAACCCTTGAGGGTCTCTTCATCTCTTCGGAAAGTAATACATGATGCATGGACATGATTTGGAGAATGAGCTCATATCTTTGATATCAAGCAACTTTTAAACCATATTAGACATCTTCACGAAGTTCAAGTCGTTATTTTGAGAGCTAAAGGCATGTAGTATTGGAAGGAAAGAGGAACAACTTATTCTCTCTATTCTCTCTAAGCTTGAACCAAAGTAATCTATTTTTGTTTCTTCAATCCATGCTTCAAGATTAATGATGGGCCAAACTTTGAAGATTCCATCAATGGAATCTTTCATTGAGTCTCTCATGCAAGAAGAGGACAAACTTATCAAAATGGGAACCCTCAAAAGTTCCAATGTGCATGCACTAGCTATTCAAGAAACAAGAGAAATTAGAAGTGGAAAGAAAAGAAGGAGCATGAAAATAGAAAATTACCAAATTATAGATCCAATGACAAGTCATCCAACTCAAAAAATGGGGGATCAAAGAAGGAAAATAAAAAGTGCACTTACTGCAATAGAGGATTTCCCTGAATCTACACGCATGAAGAAGTAGATTGACATCATGGCATAGACACTCCAACAAAACCATCTTGGAGATTGCATTCTTAATCGTGCCAAAAAGTAGGAGAAAGCATCTTATGACAGAGGTAAATCTTATGCACTTGTAGTAATTATGTCTTCTTTGAATTCTTGGACTATTGATAGTGGGGCATCACACCATATGACTGAATCACTTGGTTCCTTTTCGACCATGGAAACATGTTCTAGTCCTCTCATATTGATGGGATATAATACCCTTATCTAAGTACATGGTAAATATAGAAACATTAGGGGAGTTTTGAGGTCTAAAATGGGCCTCCTAAGGAAATTATAAAATAAGAGTGGAAATAATAAAATAATATTAGATTACATCATCAAATTTTAGAGGGAAAAAGGAAAAAAGCTATTTTTCCAACTCGTATTTTCAACTTATCTCCCTATGGGTTTACTCAAATTTTGAGAGAAAACACTTGTTGGATGCATAATTTGATTCCTCATCCAAGTAGTACCATGTTGCATACTTTTGATGGACCATGCTACGCGAAAAATGAGAAATGCATAAAACAAAAACATGATTGGAACCACGTTTTTTCATGTATTTCTCATTTTTTGTGTAGCAGGGTCCATCAAAAGTATGAAACATGGGTACTCTTTGGATGAGGAAGTAAAACCTTAAGGAGATAAGTTGAAAAAGTAGTTTTATTATTTTATTATTTTTTAATATTTTACTTTCTTACTCCAAAAATGGTGAACCATCCCCCATGGTTGACATCATCATCTTGAATCCTATTGGTCCTTATAAAGTTTATTTTGGTTGTACATTTTTATTAGGAGGCCCATTTTAGACCTAAAAATTCCCCTAGCTATGGATTCCTTTATAAAATATCACATGTTATATAGTTATCCATAAAACTATTATCAATCTACTAAATAACGCATTCTGGTAGAGGAAAGTGGGTGGAATTTACACCTGAGACTATTACTATCTTTGATATGTCAAACAAACCTACAGTTGTTGTAGGTAAATAAAATAATTTTGAAAATTTGTATTCTTTTTCAAAGTTTTCTTATGAATCTTCTCTAGTTATGTTACTAATGCATGCAAACAAAGAGAGTGCATTGTAACATGAAATATTTGGGCATTTGAATTACAGGCACCTCCAACATCTCAGTAGAGAAGGAATAGTTACAGGGCTTCCTAACATTCAATTTTCCAAAGGAGTTTTTTGTGGTTGCATAATGGGAAAACATCCAGAGGAAAATATCAAGAAAGGAAAGGCAACAAGGGCATCATCAATCCTAGAGCTTGTCCACAACGATAGCATGAGACCTTTTCCCCAACAATCTATAGGTAAGGTGAGGTATCTTGTTACATTTATATATGACTAGTCACCCTATACTTGGGTCTATTTTATTAAATCCAAGTCATAGGTATTTGCATGTTTCTTGGACTTTAAAGTAAATGCAAAAAGCAAGAAGGAAAAGGCCTCAAAATATAATGAACGAATAATGGGGGGAAATATGTGAACAAATACATGGAAAGGCTTTTTTAGATGCAGGTATTTAGTTACATCACACAATTCCATACACTCTACAACAAAACAACATGGCATAAAGGAAGAACATGACACTAAAATAAATGGCCAACTACATGTTATCTTCAAAATTCTGCGTTGAAGCAATCAATTGTGCTTCTTACATCCAGAATAGTGTAACACATAAATTTGAGAAGGGGGATACTCCTTATGAGGCTTGATGTGGTAATAAAATATAAGTCACCCACTTATGTATCTTCGGATCATGAGCATGGGATCTATTAGTGTCTATGAGTTACTAATGATCAAATTTACTCTTTCCATGTGGTTCACAGGGTCCTTAGGTCAAATTGTTATATTTTCAAATAAAATTTGATACCTCTTGGTTGTCAAATGGTCATTGGTTACTATCTAGGTCATTGCTACTCCCTCCACTTGCTCAAGGTCATCATCACCCATCATGGTCATGTCATCATCCCCTGTCCTAGGTCATCAAAAGAGTTAATGTGTCATCATATAGGTCATGGTCTAGGATTCACCTTTGATTGTCATCATTATATTAGTCGTCAATATCTATTTAGGGAGTCATGTCATCCATTTGGTCATCATCATGGGAGTTAGAAATTAGGGAACAAAAAGAATCAACGTAACATTTCCTTTTGAAGAAATAATGCTATAGTCAAATCACATCACTAGTAATTTTATTAAAGGTACATATGAAGTCATTCAACCACCAAGGCAAAAAATCGAGTTTCAAGCTAATAAAGGGCACCAAAGCATTAAAAAACTTCATTTCATCCTCCAAGATATCCTCTCTACCATCGCGCCTCATCACATCCATCATACCTTCGAAATTCCATCACCCATTGTTTTTTCCATCAGCTTGTTGCGTTTTTGTTGTGCATCTTCTGCGCTTCTGAAGATTAGTTGTGCTTTTAGGTTTGGAGGTCAAATAAAGAAAAAAATGGTTCATTTCTCATTCATAAAGCTTCAAACACTCTTTAACAAGTAATTAAACCTTTCATCAATCATCTGATGCAGTATTTTCCCTCTAAAAGCAATTAAATCCCCTCTCTTAGGGTTTCTGCGGCTTTTTTGTTGCGTTTTCAAGTTTTAATGGTCTTTGCTTCATTCCAAGGAGAAGTTCCCTAGTTTTCTACCGAAATACACTTGTATACACTTATTAAACTCTCCCCAACCATTTTCTATACCTATTTCCCTCATCCCATAATTTTCCCCCAAAAACCCAAGCCCTCGTTGCACTTTTGCTGCATTTCAGTATTTTCACTGTGTGTTTCATTTTTTCCCCTTCTTCCCTCACACATTCTAAGAGATTTCACTGCGAAAGTATCCCTAACATCTACCCCTACCCCTAATATTTTCCCTAAATCTTATCCCCTCCATTTCCCTCCCTAAACTAGATGCTTTGTTTCCCCTATTTTATAGCCCTAGACCCCTACCCTTTCTCCTCTCAAACTAGGATTTTTCAGTCAAGAAAATCCAACAATGCCAGTGAAAATAAGAAATAGAACAAGGGGGGATAGATCTCAAGACATGATCCAACTCATGTGCAAGAGATCAATGCTTTAGAGTTCATCAAGAGGTCATTTGAACAAGTAGGTTGCCTAGGGTTTTGTGAGAAAGTACAAGAGGTGGGCTACCATTGTGTGATGACTAGTCTATTTGCCACCAATTTCAAGAGGGACAAGACCAAAATAGCAAGAATGGACTTCCTAGTCTCAACATAGGTTATAGCTTCAACCACTAGTATCCCCAATCAAGGAGAAATTTGGTTTAAGGGGATGGATTTGCACATTGAAAAATGAAAAGTGTTCCTGAAACCACAATATAAGGAAACCCCATCACATATCTTTCCTAGCAGGAAATTATTCGATAAATATATCCTTTGATGAAGACGATTATGAAATATTTCACTTGTGAAGGCAGGTTCAAAAGGTTATATTAGTATCACATAAGGTTGTTGGTGCATTTCACATCCATCAAACCACTAAACCTACCCAATTACTTGTTTAGAAGCCTGGTTAAGATGACTGAAAATGTGCAGACTAAAGGGAAAGATCATCAAGAAAGCTTATTCTATCATTCTTTGATCAAATTCATAGTTTTCCACCAGCTCACACAGGTCAATATGTCATGGGAAGCATTCTTGGAGGCAACTGCTCTCTTGCCTATCTCTCATTAGTCCAAAAGCCTCAATACTCCTACATCGTCTGGGCCACAAAGACCTGAGCCATCTAACATACCATCAGTGACAAAAATACAACCTAGGGCAGAGGTTTCATAAGAATACAAGAAAGGTAAGAGGCTAGTTTTTTCCCGTGAGATAGAAAGAGACATGCCTACTCCTAAACCTATGACTATGGCTCAAGAAAAAAGAAGGCTTAAGGAGGTTATTATTGAAGAAGTTCAAGCTAAAGCCATTAGAGATAAATCACCTAGGGATAGAGGTGATTCACCATTGCAACATCATGAAGAGGTGCCTCCTGAGGTAGATATGACTGATCATGGAGATAAGGCAACATAAGACATCATTAAAGAGAAGTAGGAACAAATCAAAGAGTTACAAGATGATCTTTCTAAAGGCAATTTCATGATGGCTTTCTTGAAACAAGAGAATAGGCAACTGAAGCTAAGCCTAATGCAGCAAGGTAAATCACATGAAGATTCTTCCTCATCTAGAAGAGCAGATATTTTGGCAGCCAAGGACAAGGGAAAATAATTCATTGATGTAGAGAAAATGGAAGACATAAACCTTCAGAGACAGCCAAGGAGACCTACAACAAGAGCAATTACAAGGAAAGAACAACATGACAAAGAGTCATCTCCTCCTCAAGCACACAAAGACCCCAATGACCCCATAGCTGCTGATTTTGAAGAGAACATGGAGTATTGGCTTGAACATGTGAATGAGCATTTAGAGAAGATTTTTAAGAAGGCAAACAAAGATGTCACGATGCAGAGGAATATGGCTAGACATTATTATGCAAGGAACATGGTTTATAGGGTTAAGCTTAAGAACATGAAGGGAAAACTCAAGAAAAACCTTAAGAAGCTCAAGAAGAGGGAAAACCTTGACCTTCTATTTGATGCATCCTTAGTGGCCTAAATTCAGCTCATAAAACAAGAAAAAATAACAAATTTTTGAATTTTTGAAGAATTTTTGCACACAATTAAAGGGTACTCTACAGAAACGCAGTGTGTGCTCGGTGCACTTTTTCCCAGAGGCTCCAAATGAAGATTTGAAAGCATCTGAAGGTGGATTTTGATTAGTACATTCCATAAATGTACTTGGAGTCACTTGTCAACTCATGAAATTTCAGAAAAAGGCCAAAAACCACATATTTTTCACCCTTCTCCCACTGTTTTGGGTCACTTGCTGCACTTCTGGAGTAGTTGTATTATAATAAGTTTTGAGGTGTCTTAAAGATGTATTTTTTGTGACTTGAAGCTTCAAAGGTGTAGTAGACATCCTAATCTACTTGTAATAGGCTTCAAAAAAATTTAAATTCCCCTCAAATTCATCAAAACATCTTGCCAAAGTTCATTGCGCTTTTGTTGTGAGTTCGATGCACTTCTATGGAGGAGACCTATTTCTACGTTTTGATGATCAAGATTTGACCTTTATAGATGTATTTTTTCTATCATTGATTTTACATGATATAATTAATCATTCTAGTGATGGTTAGAGTTGATTTTCTCGTATTTAAAGATTTCAAAGTGAAATCAAATTAATAGTTGAATTGAGGCTTCTGTGATCCATAATAGTTGAAAGAATAACTTCAGTGTAAATCACATGTAGACAGACATTTGTCGACGCGTTTCGAACCAACTAGTGTGGTTCATCGTCAGGACAAGTTGAAGAAACAGATCCAGCTTAGCATGTTAAATAGTCTGAGCAGAGACTCCAACGGCTAAATTAGAAAAACGGCTAATTTTGACTATAGGATCCAGGTCAAATTTATATTTATTAATTTAGTATTATTATTATTATAATATTATTATTATTTTTTAACATTAATATTAATATATTGTTCTATTTATGGAAATAAGTAAAATTAAGTAAAACTAAATAAATAAGTGAATAGCATCAAAAGTAAATAATTTATTTAATTAAAATTAAAATAATAACATTAGGTTGTTAATATAAAATAATTCAAATGGTTATTAAAATTATTATTATTTATTGTTTTCTTTTATGGAAATAATTTAAATTGGCACTTCTTAATTATTCAGATGCTTTTGACCCAGATATGGTCTACCAGTTGAGGGAGAGAATTCCTTCTACTCTTGAATAAATGCAAAGAAACACAATGAGTGTTGAAGAAAACCTTCTTATGAAGAAGTCAAAGATGAAATCAGAAAAGAAGGTCACCATAAAGGAGGCGCCATCCACTTCATCTCAGGGTAAACTTGATACTTTGATTAAGACAATGGAGAAGACGAAGGACAAGATTACTATCACAGAGAGACAAGCAGAATCTCCAATCAGAAATCCCAACTACAAAGGTCAACAATAGCAACCCCAATTTAGGATTACACAAAGGGAGTAGAGGGGTCAAGATCAACAAGGTCAGCAGTAGATCCATACTCCTTTTCAGAAAAATTATACACAAGTCCCTGATGAGGAAGAATAAATCTCAGAGGATCAAATTCACTTTTTTGAGGAAGATCAACAACCCATTTTCTTGACTAAGGAGGATGAATTTTCTAAAGAACCTTATGTTCCTGATGATCAGCAATATGTTCTTTCCAATGATGATACGTTTGTTGTATAGCCAGAGGATTATCAAAGAGGTTAGCAAAATTCCCTTAGACAAGTGCAAAGGCAATATAGTTTGAGAAATAGAAATGTGCTCATAACTTCAAATCTGAAAAGGTAAAATCCTCAAATGGATACTCAGAATACAATGTGGAAGAAGTAATGATCTACAAGGAGTTTGATGTATTTGTGCCTAATGGCCTTGTCCATTATATGTTTTCCCTCTTTTCTCTTCACTAGACCTTCTCCAATCCACATCTGCACTAATTCGCGCAAAGAAACTCCTTCAACCCCATATGAATATTTATGATACATGACACATTACAAGAAGAAATTCTTGATGTTGGAATTAGGCAAGGCATCAAAACTCCATCGTAAGAATTTATAGAGCTATGCATCAAGGTGAGCAACTAGAAAACTAGATGGATCTACACTTCTAATTTAAGATAAACAATTATCCCATTCATCTACATTGTGTTGCCCAATCATTGCTGCAACCACCACATTTATAGCCAAAAAAGGCATACCTTTGCACTCGACCACAATTAACCTGGCACACTCTTCTATATCCATAGAAACATGCTCATTTCTATGGATTTTGTAAATAAATTTCTCAATATTTGCTATACAATTCGAGCGAGATGTGGACTAACATCATTTGATAAGAGAGTTTCCATGATTGTTTGGAATTTTTTAGGAATAATTTAAATATGAACTGAATATTGACAATTAATCATTAGATGGTGTTAATGATTAACATGTTGTAAATCAGCCAAACCTTATGCTTCCTTTCATTATGTTTAATTTTGTCTCTATTTCAATTGTGATTCATCAATGTCTCATGCCTTGAAGGAGAAAATTGTCACCTCTGACATCTCTCATCCTCCTCCATCTTCTTTAATCAATAAAATGATCTCTTGTGATGACAATGAATTTTTTGTTATCAGTGATCTAGAGAATGAATAAATCTTGAATGAAAAGGAGCAAAGTGGTCTTGTTTTAGTAATCACGATAAATTCTCTTGAAGTAGGGCAAGCTGAAACGAAAATTGGTAATCCATATCTTGATTATCATACCAATGAAATTCAAAATAATTTCATTAATCTTCCATGTCCTCATGATATGATGTGTGCTTTAACTTCTTGCTACGAGCAATACATTGTCTTGGATAATAGTGAATGTTCAAATAATCCTATAGAGCATAACATGAATGCTAATTGTTGATTCCTCAAGAAGATATGCATGTGTAAAATCTAGAATTCAAGTGAGATTTAATGGGAATTGAGGTTTCTTACAGGGATTATTTTCATCTTATTTTATCTACAACTCATTACACTTTGCATATCGATTTGTTTGGTGAATCTATTACACCAGAAATCGCTTCAAACCCTCTAGGTTCTATTTCTATTGGGATATATTGCGATTAGATATGAGGTAGTAATGTCTTACATATATTAAAATAAAAGAAAGAAAACATTTCTCATCTCTCTTTTCATTTCCAATCCTTAGCATGTGAAGAAGATAATTCAACCACTCAGGCCATTCATGAAAACCCTCTAGTTGATTTCGCTCCACTCATGATCAATGAAGAATCTTGTGTTTTGAATAATTAGTTAAACAAAATAAAAATGTTTAATCAAATCACTGGATTTATCAACTGTCATATTGTTAACAATAACCGCGTTGATACATTTGACTATGGTTATCCATATACATCCATTGATTTCACTAAGTTACTGTGATTTGATTGTCCAACATTTGAAGGTTTAGATACTTGTCAAGAGAGAGATGAACTTCAACCTTTGTTTATGGTTACCTCAGGACCTCAAGATCTTGACACTATCCCTAAACTAGATCATGTTAGGGTTTCCTTGCAAGATTCTCTTCATAACTTTGTTTCACTAAATGAATGCTCATCTTTGAAAGTATTTCATGGTTTCCAAGCTAATACTTTTGTTTCTCAAGATAAGGTTGAGGCTTGGTTGGAATAATATTTTATGGCACACTCTCCTGCCAGTAGGCGAGACCGTCTCTCTCTTATGCAAGTTGTAAAAGTAAATATCTTTATTTTTGTACATCACTTCATATTGGTACTAATTGTTGATATTCATGTGTTTGTAGGTAAGAAGCAACTCAAATGGATCCACTGGAAGTTTTATTTCACATTATCTTGATGTTCTCTTGAGTTTTATTAGGTTTAGGATTAGTTTTATTTTATTTTCTTACTATACTAGTTATGCATGGTAGTTTACTTTCATAGCGATATTATTCCTTGCAATTTGTTTCACATCTAGTTATTTCAAGTGCATTGCTCTTTTAATTTTCATTCAATTTTATTTCCCAGTATTGATTTTTATTTTCATTACATTTATCTTGAAAGTAGTTGCATTGCATTTCTCCTTTATATTTTTGTTCAACTTTACTTTCTAGCATTGCTTTTCTTTTTCATTGTATGTAGCTTTCATTTTCTTCATTGCACTATGAATTTATCTTTCATTTAGTATTACCTTTATTTTTCATCGCATTTAGCTTATGTTTCATTTTTATTGATCATATGCCTTCCAATTAGCATTGTTTCTTTGCGTTACTCTTCTTATGTCATTACTTTAACATTGAATGCCAATTTTCATTTTATTCTCACTACATCTAATTTGTTTCATTGAATTTCTTAGTTATTGTTTAATTTAGTATTGCTTCCTTGCATTACTTTCCCTTTTTAAGGCATGTACATAAATAAAAACCTAGAGAAGTTCTCTTATTTTCTTTGCTTAAACATTGAAATCTTGTAAGTGGTTGTGTGTGTGGTTGTGATAGTCACTCCAAGGAGCTATCACTTGTATACCTAGGTATTGAATTACATCTTGAATATATTTTCTATGAGTATGACCTATTAGCAAGGAAAACAAAGGCGATACTTATGGGGACCCATGGTAAGTCATAAGGCCTATACCCATAACCTAAACTTTGTTTTTGGTTTGGCCCTAAATATCTAATTTTGTGTTTTTACTATCAAAATGTGAGTTGGAATTGTGATGTGGATATATGTCATGATGGTAAACATAAGTCAGAAAATATTTAGTTTCTGTAAAACAAGAAACAACCTCTCTTCCCTATAAAATAAGTTGAGATCACTCATCCACCTTGGTGTAATGAATGCCTAAACAATGAAAATTGCAAAAATAAATAAATAAAATCAAATAAAATGGTAAAGGAATGATAAAGGATGATAAATATTTCTTATGTAGAGTGGTGAAGCAAGCAACTTCATCGGGGTAATGGAAGCTCACTAGAATCAAAGAAATGCTTGTGATTTGTTGAGATACTCTATTAGGGCTATGGGTGCTTGCTGATAGTGGAGAAACACTAGAAAATCACTTTAAGCTTTGAATATAATAAACCCTCTATTATGTTGTTTGTGTCATCGTCAAGGAAGACTCATGAGTGTGAAATTTTAGTTTTGTGTGTAACGATTAACAAGACCTAAATGTGAGATAGATGGATGGAACATTTACAAATGGACACGTATCTCAAATCAATATCACATCATTTTCAAGAATTGATCTTTTTAAGGGAAGTAGGAAGAAATGTTGGATTCTACCAGTGGTTTGCCAATTGTTGTAGCTGCTACAACACCCCCCAAAATTTTCACCGTGTACATTTGAAATTTTAGATCCCCCCTTTTCTTACAAGTTTTCATGGTTTTCTCTATTGCGTTACTTAGTTGTACTCTTTAAGGTGGTACACTCATCACCAAATGCATTCCTTGAACGAATACTTGTTAAGAATTTCTTAAGCAATAACCCCTTCAACTCAGTGAAATTTGTGTAGTAGAAGATTAAATAAATATGGAAATCATACATCCTTTTAAAACATTCTTTTATGATCTCTTGTTTTAACTAATGGTGTTTTGGTTACTAGGCTGGAATATTGCTCATGACACAATGGGTTGTTGCTCACCCAACATATTTCATGGAATTAATGTTAGGTCGCGACTCTGCAACAAATTTTCATATAGTTGGCATGAGGAGCATGTGCTCTATTGAAATGACCTAGAGGGAACAAATAGAGATGGATTAATTGCATTTGTTTTCATTTCTCTGAGCATCGAATAGGCTAGCCATGATTCTTCTTTTTACAATTGAGAATTTTTTTCTAGGTCGATTACAAGGAAACATGACTTACTCCATTGAGCAAAGATTATTGAGTTTGATGAAAAGTGGAGAGGCCAACTATGAACACCAATGTTTATAGGAGGGGTGGCTCTATACCCGAAGCTATCATAAATGAGGCATTTTTACAATCAAGTCTAATGAGAAATTTTCTTTGGAATTTTTAGAGAAAGAATTAAGGAAACTTGTGATTTATTTCTAAGTGATTTGGATACTTACAATTTAGGAAAAAGGCTCTATTCAAAGATAGGACATATTTTGAAGGGGGGAATGATTTTGGCATTTGTGGATATCTCAACTCACTTGACATGAAACACAATAATGATTATTTCCAATCGAAGAATGTGAATAAGAAAAAAAATGTTGGCAAGTTTAATCTAGTCAACATTGTTGTTCCAGATTTTTTTTCCTCAAGAGTATTCCACAGACAAAATGCAAGAAATGGGGATTGGAAAATGGTTGAGAATATTTCCTTGAACAAAATTGTGCCCCTAGTTAATCAATAAAATTGTAAGAATCAAATCTTTATAGAAAGTCAGGGCATCCTCGACCCTCATTTAACAACATTGATTATACTCCTTATGAAGCTTCATCAAATAACGTTGCATAGTCCAAGAAATAGTGTAAAATCGCAAGTCATTCCTTCAATGATTTTAATTGTAATGAAGATTAATCAAGGCTTAGAATGAGAACAATTTTCTCCAATATTATTTTATAGAAGCTTGTCCAAAAAAATTATGAAAGAATGTAGTGGAAATGTACAGTTGCAAGTAGTTCACATTTTGTTCCTCCTCTTAAATTGTCCAACATAATTAAAACTCTTCTGTGGCTATGAATAAGATATTTAAATGCATTTCAAAAATATAAATACTATCATAATAATTTCACGGATGGAGGGCATAAGTAAGATGGTTTTGCAAACTCTATCTGATTTCATTTCTCCCACATTCCATGATAAAGGGGAGTATGAACCTTGTAGGAGTGCTTTACATGTCCTGGAATTTATTGTTGCACAAAAATGAGAAATATGAAATGATTCAGGAAAGGGTGTAATTAATGATGAGAATTTGGATAGTCATATAAAAGATGCTACTAAGGATGAGAATGTGCCTTCTGAGATTTGTGCTCCTTAAAGTTCTAATGATGTAGATCAACACACTCAATATTCTAATGTTGGTTGTAGCTCTGATTAATTTCAAGCCTGATGCAGATGAGAAGGATGATGCTAAGGTGGATAATGATGCAAATGAAATATTCAAAGATAGAGCTATTTTGATTCAAGAGGAATTCCCATTGCAACATAGCCTTGTTTCTATCCCTAAATATGCAACTTTTGTCTTGCAAATCTTAACAAATACCAAAGATCGATCGAGTTTGTTTCTTAGTGTGGTTGGAAAGGCAACTCTTTGAAGAACATTTCATCATTGAATCCATGACAAGGAGTCAATACTATTTGTGTCCCATTATAAGGAGTCAATATTATTTGTGCCTCATCGCATGGATTCAATACTCTCTACATTAATTGCAAAGAAGCAAGGCTAATAACAAATCAATCGTAAAGGAGCAAGACAAATAACATCTAATCACAAAGAAGAAAGGAAAATAGTAACTAATCAAAAATAAACGAATCTAATAGTGACTCAATCGCAAATGGGAAAGTTAAGATGCAATGTCACAAATAGGGAAGTGAAGATGTGTCATTTCAAGAATTTCAATGACTCAGCTCATTTACATTGTGATCTCCCTTCATCACAAGTACAACTTGCTTGATCATAGCATGACCTATATCACCTAACTATGATTTCTTGTTTCCTTATTGCATCCTCGCTTGCCTAATCATGACACTCCCTTAATCACATCTTCACTCATTGCATCATGATTTACCTAATATTATTGTGATTTATGGTCTCTTGAATCACATCACGTCCTTTTTTTTCCCAATCATGTCACAAATTTACTGCCTTCATTGCAACTCCCCTAAAGAATCATATCGCATGACAAGTTCATTGTCAATTTATATTTTGTTGGCTCTGATGATATTATTTAGGAGGAAGGGTCTTAGACACGAAAATATCTTCTTGTAAGGAAAAATGAGAAATTTCAAGTAAATATGTTTAAAACTACAATTTGTATCTTGGGTAGTATCCTTAGTTCTTATCATATTAGTGTTGAAGAAAATTAAATGGTTAGAGAATGGGGTTATAGCTCTGTACTTCATGGACCCGAACCTATGGTATACTTAGAAAGAGTTAAGGATATCACAAATTTCTTAGTGTCTACTTTTACATCTAGCCCAACTGCTATTGCATTCTCAAGTTGTTGTTCTCCATGAAAAGTCTACACATTCAACACTAGATGAATTAAGAAACACTTCAAAAGTCACATTTGTAAAATTAGAGTTTTGGTACATTAGTAAAAATTTTGGTAATCAAAAACATAGAAAAGAGCAAATGAGGGTGCTTAAACACTTTAAGACTCTCCCAAAGGTGGATGGTTTAGTCCAATTTATATCAGTCCACAATCTAGCTATTATGAATATATTATTAGAATGGCTTCAACAGCGAGGGCCACACTGCATAACTAAGGGTGAAAGGTATCATGAATGGGATTGGAAAATATTATAAGATTTTGAGTCCAATAGTAAAGCTAATTTTGGAATAGATAACTCTTTGTCTAAAAAGGAAACTTGTCATCCTATAACAAGAGATAAAATGAAAATTTTCTTCTAGATGAGTTTCTCAAGTACTTTTACTTTCTCTTTGGTGATAACGATATGCTCCCTCTAGATAAGTATGATTTCAACACAACAATTCACGCTTCACTAGTCAACTTGTGAAGAATTGAAAATTCTCATTTCCAAAGAAAAGGTCAGATCACAAAGTACCCCAAATAGAGAGGCGTGGGGCTCCTGACATACAACCTATTCCATATAGAAATTAAAGACTATATTTTCCTTTGTTAGAGCCCATTTCAAGCCCATACAAGTCCACTAAAGGCTCCATGTTTCCTCATACAAGTTCCAATTTGAAAGGGGTTTTAGAACCATTGAAATCAAAGAGGTATGTTAGTTCTTTGAAACATCTCAATACTAAACTGGACATTTCCTCCCTGATCACTTAGGTAAGCATGTCAAATTATTATACCATCCTAGTGTTGTAATGGCTAAACCGAATGTTAGTAATGCAACAATTTCTCATTGCAACTACAAAAGGACTAAAAATTGAAAGATCGTCTGCCTTTTATCAAGAATATTTGAAATTGTGTCGATCTAATAAGTGGGTGTGCTTATACAATATGCCTATCTCTAGTTCAGTTAATGACTCCATGCAAAATACTGCATCAATTTGTGGAAAGCTAAGGAAAGTTGAAGTTGCAAACACCATAAGAGATGCCATGATTGTTTTACATGACCATAGATGAAGACAAAGATAAGGACATTATTGAAGCTGTTAAGTCTTCAATGGGTTAAAACACCTCTCCAGTTGACTTAATAAACATTGATTAGTTGCACAGAGGGTTATAAAACTTGCAAAATGTTGAAATTTGCTTCATTCATACCTTTTGTCAAAATGTGAGATATTGTTACCAACCTTGCAGTTTTAATTGGTGAAATATGAATATACAAGCTTGAATCAAATTGACACACTTGCATGCTAAAGGTTTATGAATCTAGGAGATTTTATATTTATGCTCAATAATTCCACCATATATTATCGAGATGCATGGAAGATCTGGGCATAACAAGTAGTGAAAACATTCAATTTAGATTCTCATAAGGAAAAAATCCAAATATTGAAGGTTGAAGTACTTACACCATACTATTAAGAGTACAAAGAAATGCATCGCATGAGGGCCTCTTAGATGGAGAAACTCAAGCATACTCACCCTTGCAATGGACCCATTCTTGATAAAGTTTTCTTGAGGAATTCAAGGATTACGGTTGCATCCAATCATGACTAGAGTGGACTCTTGTACTAATGAATTTCTTTATATTGGTTGTTGTTTGCATACAATGTCCATTTATTCATTTAGGTATCAAAACTCTATTGGTAATTGGAAAGATAGAGACAAATATCTCAATGTAAGTCTCAATGCTTGGGAGGATCTTTATGTAAGGATACAATTGTAGTGTGTTTATTGTAAGTCTCGATGGAGTGACTAAGGGATGTCCATATCCATTATATTGACACTTTATATTTCTTCTTTTATTTGATTGGACAAGGTTTCTATCAGTGCCTTTGCTCCTCCTCTTTCTTTCTAGGTTCTTCTTCTTCTTTCTTCTTGGCCTCTTCTTTGTCTCATTTCTTTGTATTCATCTTCATTCATTTTTCTTTTCAACTTCTATTCTCATGGATTCTTCTTGGGAATCTTTTTTTAGCCTCAAATCTTCTTTTTTTAGCTTCCAATTTTTCTTTTTCGTTCTTTGCATTCACAACCTCCATTGCTTCTTTTTATTTCACTACCGTATTTTTTTCTCCCTATTTTTTTCTCAGAACAAAAAAAAAATATAAATAAATAAATAAATAAAAAAAATAATATATATATATATATATATATATATATATATATATATATATAATAATAATATTATATATATATATATAATTAAAAATGATTCCCCTTTTGAACCAACAAAGAACTATGATAGCATTTCTTATTTACTCAGTATATGTTAAATACGTCAAAATATTAACATAACAATTACACACAATATAGAACAAAGTAATGAATACAAGAATAGTAGAGAAAAACCCTTGATGAAAGCTAATGCCATATATTATTGGTTAGGGAAGGAAAACACTCTACAAATAGTTATTACTTGTTAAAATTACAATATGATGATGATGATGATGGTGGTTAACATCCACTAAGACCAAACTTTGGTCTATCAGACCTAAAGAAACAAATTATTTAGCTTGATTTAAGATTTTATTTCTATGCTCAAAAAGCTTGGAGAGAAGTCTCCCAATCTCACTATAATTTTGACATCATAAAAGGCTAGGAAGGTCAGTATTGCAACAAAGATTATGAAACTGAGATCTAATGTGGTTGTATTCGAGGCACTCTAAGAGGAAGTGGTTTTCATGCTCAATGTTCCTATTATCATAGAAATGGTAGATTCATTCCATCCGTGGTGTTTTAGGAACTGCCCAATGACCTGTTTCACTATGGAGCTCATGAGAGTTCGTTCTAATCTTCGCTATATTAATTTTCTTCTTTGAGCTAGCTAAAACAGAGAGATACTTTTGATCTTCTAGGGTGGGGTTGATGACCTTCTTATAATAACTTAATTTTCTTTTAGCTGCTAAATCTTTCTCACATCACATTTTTTCTTTGAACTTAGAAGTAACAATATTTTTAATGTTATTAATGTTTTATAATGCATCATTCTAGTTGATCTCCCAATGGTTTAACTAGGCCCTCATGTCTTTATACCACCCCCGTTTGAGCCTTAGTTGGTTTTGGCTAGAATTTAAAGCTAGCTTGGGAAGTATATGATCTCCTATGTTATTGAGCTTGTGCTTGTACAACAGAAGCCTAGTCATAGCTAGGGTTTCGATAGGGGAAAGACCTACTTCTATAAAGAGAATAGGGTAGGGTGTATTGCTTTTAATTTTCAGGTTATACATTATAAAGCGCTTCTAGATTTGCTCAATCTTTCTCTAGGATTCTCTAGACATGTTGCAACCCCAAACCTCACATCCATATAAGATAACAGGAGTGACTAAAGTTTCAAAGAGGAACTTCTTTTTATCCCACATTATGAGGTTTGCCGTTTTACAATTATTTTCAAGACCAAAGCAAGCTTTCCACCCCCTATTAATCCTTTTCTCATTGCTATAGTTTCAGTTGAGCCTGTGATGAATATCAATTCTTAGGTACTTGTAAGAATATACTTCCTCCAAGTTATTATTGTCATAGATAAAATTAGCGTATGTGTCCTTCTTGGATTTGATATACTCATCATATCTCCATTATGTTTCTATTTATAATATTACCTAAACCATAACATTCACACTTACATTCATTATATTCACACTACTAAATAAATCTGGTTTACTAAAATAACTTCCATACATAAACATAATAATATAGCTACCTATTATTGTTCCCTCTAAATAATATATAATCCATATTACACCTAAATATATTCCAATCTAGATACTTAATAAAAAAATATCCCAAAATATTAATAATATAAAATCAAAGTAAAAATTATAATTCTTAAACAAATGGCTATTATGTACATTCCATAATTAATTACAATATAATATATAAAATAATGATGCAAAACAATCCAAATATTTTTATGAAAACATCAAATTTTCTTTACTTCATGTACACACCAATTTTATTTTAATATATATTTCACAACATCAAATTACCAAATATATAAAACAAGTGAATATATTAGCAAATTTACAATGAAAAAAACATTAATATGGTCCTTTTGTAAACCAGAGAAAAATCAATAATATGGTCCTTCCGCAGACCAGAAAAAAAATCAAAAGAATCTGGTATAGGAGAGGCTTCTGTAGAAAACTTGTATTATCTGTTCTCTTATAATTTAAGATTATGTCAGTTTTATTCAAATTTTCAATTGAATTAGCTTTTCCACTTGGGGAATTTTTATTCTAATTATAATTTATATTATAAAAAATAAGAATAAAAATTGTATTTTTTGCAGGTATTTTATATTTATTTAAAAATAAAATTTATAAGATTAAGGAGTTTTTTGAATAGGTGGAAGAGATAAAGTTTCTCGAGTGTATGTTTAATTTATTTTTTATTAATTATACCTAAAAGGAGTTTTTTGAATAGTAAGGAAGATATCCATTGTTATCGGTTATTGTGATAAGTTGTATGAAAATTTAATTTTTTTTAGATTTTTTTTGTAATGTGTTTTCAATCTTTTCCCATATTTGTATATTTTTTAAATTAATATTTATGAAGGTTAAAAAGATCATTAAAAAAAGTTGGAAGAGATAAAAGTTTCTCTTGAGTTACTTGTTATTATAAAAAGGTTGGATGCAAATGTTAAAATGTTATTGTTGAATTTAGGATCATTAAGAGTTGGTAAGAAATTAATTTTAATATTGGAGTTAAATAAGGGTGGCCCTTCTCCCCTCTATTTCGAAAATATGCATTCATAAGTTAGTAAGAGTGTTTGGTAGAATCTAGTTGTGTTTGCCCCACTCTTAGTGGTATATTAATCAATCTTGTCCTTTATTTTGATGATATTGTTCTTTTGGTGAGGAGTTTTTACAATTTTGGCAAGCAAATAAGAATTTTTTTTAAATTTTGTTCCAAAATGGGTATGATTTTTAATATTGACTCGTGATATTTAAATTTAGAAAGATCACATATGATACTTTCTTAGATGATGACAATAACTTGTAGATAGTTCATTCAAATATCTTGGAATCAATATATATATATATATCATAGAGTCAACATGAATTATAACATTGAAAAAAGATAAATGGAAGATAGGTTGGACTTCTCATCATCATCATCATCAATAACCCACTTAAAATATTTTATATTTATTAAATGGATAAAAAAGGAGAATAAATTTGAATTAAACTTGAAATCTTTAAATACTAGTATAGATCCACCTTAACCACAAATATAGCAAGAGTCTAGAGGGATCAAATCTATTGAAGTGCAAAACTTAAAAAAAATTGCACCTCCAAAGATTGTGTTGACACCTAATCATCAGGATTGGGTGAATGTGATTAATGTAAATAAATAATAAGAAATATGAACAATCATAGGTAGATGAAGTGAATAGTCTCTCCCTCATATATATAATAAAGACCAACCTGAAGGAATAATATACGAATTGATTTGGTGGAGTTACTCCCTGGCTTGACATGGTATCAAAGCCAGCTCCTTTTTTAGCATCTCCTTCTAGTCTTGTAATTCCCTTTTTCCATTTTCTTGCAGTCTGTCCACTGCCCCCTCCACATTCGTTGCTGCAAATCTCTGGCATTATCTACCCTCTGTGCTCCCTAGGCTGTGCATAATTGTCCTTTTTGCATTTTTTGGGCTCTCTGCGCTCTCTGGGCTCTTCGCCATCTTCTCTCCTAATAGTTGACACCGTCCCTTAGGGGCGGAATCACGGAATCTGACAGTGACATTTTGTATAATATATGCCATATTTCACTATAACCCTCCTCCGCCTATCTCTAATACTCATCAGAAAAAATTAGGGTTGTTCGATCATCTCAATTCCCATAAACTCATCAATTTTGTCGAATCCTCGTTGCAGGCGCCCTAAAAATTCCAATGTGGCTCCATCTCACTTGAAGGACCTCAGTCCCATAGCCGTCGAAAGGTCGAAAAAAATTATGGAATTTGGTTGGCATTAATTAGCCCTGAGTACATTGCTTATACGATTATTAACGCAAGCATGTGTCTCCTGCTCTAGAGCGTTGTCCCATATTTTGTTAACTCTGCCATCGAAGTCTTTTGAACGCTGGAGGAAAGAGTGTTTGGAGGCTCTTGATATACGCTAATATATGTTGTCATTGTTGCTGCATTGGTTTTTGAAAATCATCCTCGCCTGCACTCTCAATTCATTTGAGTGAGTGAAGTGATGCATTATCGTATAACTGATTGTGTGTTGAGTTGGTTTATATGTCATGTAAATATTATTATGGGCATTGGAACTATGTTGTTCGATTGTCTTTAGAATGTATAAACTCTGCAAATCGTGATTATGAGTTTCACTGCACGCTGCTTATGGTTCATACAGAGTGTTTAATCATTGAATGTCTCCATGACCACCATTGCTTATCTATATGATTAACGCTGCAAGGAGATCCACATTGGAAAGTGTTTAACGCTGCTTCGTATTAATGTGTTGGTTTATCTTTAACACTACTCCCATATTACACAGTTCTTGTGTTACGTAAATTCACCATATATTTACGCTGCCCATATATTTACACTCACCATACCTTGGCTTGGTATTTTTTGTCCAATCATATCAGAATTATATTCTTTCCCATTAGGAGTAAAATTTTGCAGCAGAAGTTTTTGTTACAGTATGCATTCAATCATATCCATTCTGGGAATAGTTCTCACTAACAAGGAGAACTATCCTGAGTGGTCCAGGATGATAAAACATACCCTCATTTTCAATGATTTACGGAAAGGAGTGTGTATTGGAGACAGAGACAAAGAACCAAAACAACCTACCTCAGACAAAGAGCTCACCATTTGGGAAAATAAGAACAACAAAGCTTATGCATTAATCATAGCATCTATAAATGAAGAGGTGAGTTTCCATATTTCGCCATTTTCAACTGCTTTCGAAGCCTTACAAAAGCTGAAAGAACACTATGACTCAAATTCGGCACTTGAAGTTGTTCAACTCATGATTAAACTCTTCACTCTTGAATTACAAAATAATGATCCTCTTGCTCTTGCATCCAAAGTAAAATCTATAATGCATGATATCAAATCCACTAAGGTTGAATTGGATATTCCTCTTATCGCTTTTCTCAAGGAAATTTATCCTACTTACTCCAATTATCTTGAGTCATTGCAAGCAAATGGAAATATCAAATATATTACCTTTGACTCTCTTGTGGAAAAATTTGCTGAAAGAGAGAAAGATTTTGGAAAGAAGACAACCCCTTAATCTTCTTAAAAGGCTGTGTGCCTTGCTCATAAAGAAAAGAATGCTGCTCAAGATTCTTCCAGAGGAAGAGGTGGTCGAAGAGGAAGAGGAAGATATTTCAGAGGTAGGGGTGGGCAAACACTCTCAAGAAGAAAAGGTAGATTTGAACTGCATACACTGCAAAAGAAATGGATCACATGATGCCTCTACATGCAAGTTACCATGGGACAAAATTGAGCAACAAAGAAACCAACAGAAAGGTAAAACTAATGACACAAAAAAAGGTAAGCCCCTGAATATGCTCACTATGTTGTGGCACAATGTAATATTGGAGTAATTGAAGATTTATTTAATGCTTCAGTTGCTTCTTGGAAAAATGATTGGTTGCTTGATTTAGGAGCAACTTGCCACATGACTCATAGAAAAGATTTTTTTGAAGAATTTATTGACAATGTTGATGGAGCAGTATACTTTGCAGACCAATCAAAAATCAAGCCATCAAGGCACAATCAGGCTTAAATTGCCTGGTCTTCCAGACTTTCTTCTGCATCATGTTCTATATCTCTCACAGTTGAAGAGAAACTTGATGTACTTGGTCCACATCCGCTAGCAAGGTCACTCCATTCATAAGTTTTATGGCAAGCTTGAGGTGAGAAAAACATCTGACCACTCACTTGTCATGAGGGGAATAGAAGAAGAAAGGCTTCTCAAGCTGCAAGGTACCTTTGCTCGTGCACAACATTTCTCATACAATTCTCATTATGTAGAAGGTACACTTCAATCAAGTTTATTATGGCATGTTATATTTTGACATTTGAACTATGACAACCTCTACTTGTTGAAGAAAAATGGTGTTGCTAGTTTGCCTACAATTCCTAGGAAATTTAAGCAATGTGATGCTTGCATTCTAGGAAAGCATAGCAAACAGTATTTTCATGATTCACATTCAAGAGCACATAGAAACTTGAACTCATTCATTCAGATTTATGTGGTCCAATTCCTATTCCTTCTGCAAATGGAAATAAATATATGATGACATTTATTAATGACTACACCAGAATATGTTGGGTTTATTTATTGAAGAACAAATCTGATGCTTTTCAAACATTCAAGAACTTTCATAAATGGATTGAAAATGACGCACAATATCATATTAGGTCTATTCACACTAATAATGGAAAAGAATACACATCAAATGAATTTGAAAACTATCTTCGCCAACATGGGATCAAACATCAAACAATTGTACCTTATAATCGCCAATAGAATGATGTGACTGAAAGAATGAATCAGACAATCTTAAATATGGTACGCTCCATGCTCTTCTTCAAAAATGTAAGATAATGTTTTGGGTTGATGTTGTTTTATGTGCTACATATATAAAAAATAGATGTCCATCTAATGCTATTAGAAACAAGACTGTATATGAAATGTGGTATGGGCATGTTCCTTCAGTAAAGCATCTCAAGGTCTTTGGTTCCACCTGTTATGCCTTGATACCAAAGGTACATAGAAACAAACTTGGTGCAAGAAGTCGTAAGTGTATCTTCCTAGGGTATTCAAACACCTCCAAATCATACCGTCTCTATGATGAAGTCAATAAAAAATTTGTTGTATCTAGAGATGTAATTTTTCTTGAATCATCCAAAACTGACAATGTCGTTGAGCGGCAACTCGGTCGCTTGGATAGATTCGCAAATGCAAAATCATTTCAATAATTTGATAATCAAATTCCACATATTGAAGGGGGGATTCCTATACTAGATCAATATGTGGAATCTTATTCTAAAGAACTCTCTCCCCCGCATGAAACTCCAACAACGGATGATGCTTTAAGTGATGTGATTGATAGAATTGGGAGACTCAATCTTGATTTAGTCCTAACTCAATCAACGGAGCAACCTCGACCATCTGATAAAGGTCCCCCAAAGTGGCTGACAAAGACACTTGAAAGTGTTCATCCTGATGAGGTTGGAAAGACAGGAACTAGAAATTCAAATCAGCAAAATGGAGGTGATGTAGATGACTCTAGTTCACCTGTTGATATGGATGTTTCTTATGATTGTCAATTGAACTTGTCTACAGATTTTGAACCAACTTCCTTCAAAGAAACTGCTCTAATGATGAATGGAAAGAAGCGATGCAAAAGGAGTATGATGCCCTCATAAAGAACGACACTTGGAAGTTGCTTGATCCTCCATTAGGAACCAAACCAATTGGCTGCAAGTGGGTCTAGAAGAACAAGTATAAAGCTGATGGCTCACTTGACGAGCACAAAGCCAGGCTTGTGGAAAAAGGTTTTACACAGAAGGAAGGGGTTGATTATGAGGAGACTTTTGCCCCCACAGCAAAATGGGCTACCATCTAGACACTCTTTTCCCTAGCAGCTCAAAATGGTCGGAAAGTCCATCAAATGGATGTAAAAACTGTTTTTTGAATGGAGATCTAAAAGATAATGTTTTTATGTCCCAGCCTGAAAGATTTGATGTGAAAGGACATGAACATAAAGTATGCGAACTTGTGAATTCCTTGTATGGCCTCAAACAAGCACCGTGAGCCTGGTATGAAAAACTAACTGAGCATCTTCTGAAACTCAATTTCAAACATTATGATCTTGATGATGCAACTTTATTTGTCAAGAAAGTTGGCAAAATAGTTGTATATATTGTGGTATATGTAGATGATCTTTTGATGACAAGGAACAATGAAAGCTACATTGCATCCATAAAGGAGGAATTGGGGAAACGTTTTGAAATGACTTATTTGGGCTATGTTCATTACTATCTTGGTATTGAAGTAATTCAACATCCAAAGTCCATATTTCTTTCTTAAAAGAAGTACATTGGAGATCTGTTGAACAAATTTGGCATGACAGAATGCAATCCTCTTACTACTCCAATAGAACAAAACTTAAAACTCACATCTATTGAAGGAAAAGAATTTGAGGGTGCAACAAAGTATAGACAGCTTATAGGAAGTCTCAACTACCTAACTACTACCAAACCAGACATTTCGTTTGCTATTGGAATCCTCTCCAGGTTTATGTAAAATCCTTGTGAGGGACATTGGTCTACTGCAAAAAGAGTTCTAAGGTACTTGAAGGGAACTCAAGACTTTGGAATCAAGTATACACAGGTGGATGACTTCAGCTTGATTGGGTACTCTGATTCAGACTTCGATGGAGACAAAGAAACTGGGGTCTCTACTTCAGGATATGCTATCTGTCTTGGATCAGGAGCTATCTCTTAGAGATCATGCAAACAATCAGTTCCAATAGATTCAACAACAGAAGCAGAATACGTGGCAGTAGCTGAAGCAACAAAATAAATTATGTGGCTCAAGAAAATTATTGAAGATTTGCATGTAAAACAAGTACAATAAACTCCACTCATGATTGACAATACCTTTGCAATAAAGTTGGCCAAGAACCCAAAGTTCCATGATTGAATGAAGCACATCAATACTAAATATCATCTGATTCGACATCATGTTGAGGCCAAAACAATCCATCTCCATCATTGTTCCACTAATGAGCAAATTGTAGACATATTCACCAAAGCACTTGGAAGAGAAAAGCTTGAATGATTCATAATGATGCTTGGACTCACCAACGTCCCTTCAGATTAAGGGGGGGAATGTTGACACCTAATCATCAAACTTGGGTGAATGTAATTAATGTAAATAAATAATAAAAAATATGAACAGTCATCGGGAGATGAAGTGAACAATCTCTCCCTCATGTATATAATAAAGACCAACCTGAAGGAATAATATACGAATTGATTTGGTGGAGTCACTGCCTAGCCTGACAGATTGCATCCCTCAAAGGACTTGATAGGTGATGGTTAATCTCTCTTTATATATAATTACATTTTTGAATGCATAAATAGTTTAAACTTACAATTCCAACAAATATTTGCTCCATTCACAATTAGCCCCTAATAAAATAATAAAAATGTAAAAATATATAATATAAAAATATTTGACATTGAAATAATTTAGTTAACATCAACATCAATATTTTATTGATGGATTACTAAGTTAGTTAACGACAACATCAATATTACTTAATTTTGTATATTTAAATATTTTATTTATGATCCACATTCAATTTTTTTAATGATTATTAATATTTTTTAAATGTAACATATTAATTTCATATTAAAAATTGAATTAATTACATATTTTTTCTCACCGTTATAATAAAAAAAATTAAATCTTTTTACTTTCACTTACTCTTCTCTCCACATTGAAATATTTTATTGCGATTTATATATGTGCTTATTTACTCTGAGTGATGGCCAAAGTTATTGTTATAACTTTTTCTTTTGGAAAAAGATATTCATGCCTTAGTAATCATCTCCAAAGAAGTGATTGCTCATTCCTATTCTTAGACATATTTCGACAAAATGACTTTTTTATTATAATTCGAGGATACAATTTCAAGCAAGATTGTGACTTTTTGTTATTTAAAATGTATAAATAGATTCAACCCCTTAAAAATCTTTTAAGCACTCCAACTATATAGATTAAACAACTTAAATTAGAAGTTTTTAAAATTCTCTATTAAATTTAAATTAAAATTAACCATAAAAAAATACTATATAAAAATATATAAAACACATCCAATTTACTTGATATCTTATTGATTAAAATTTTATGTCAATTGAGATTGAGCATTTATTTTAAATATAATAACAAATAAACTTAACTAATTATATTTTTTTTAATATAAAATATTTTTATTTTAAATATAATAACAAATTAACTTAACTAATTATATTTTTTTAAATACAAAATATTAATTTAAAAAAAAAGTATGGTTATAATTTCTTAAAACTTAAATTTAATAATTATTTAATATCCATTTCAACTATATATAAATTATATATAACCATTTAAAATATTTTCCAAATAACTAAATTTGCAATATATATATATATATATATATATATATATATATATATATATATATATATATATATATATCTTTAAAAAATAAATATTTAATATATTAAATTAAAAAATAATAAATAATACAACATTCTAAATACAATTCAAAAATACATAAGATTATATATAAAACATTTTGAATAATTTTAAAATAACTAAATGTAAAAACAAATTTGTCAAATCTCATTCTACAACCTAGTATGATGTGTAATTCTCTATTCATCATAAAAGTTGAAATTTTACTCATGACTCAAAAAATAAAAAATAATAATAATGATGAACTATACAAAATATTTAAATAATGTTCATTCATTAAAAAAAATTCATGTGAGAAATTGGATCTCTCTTGGCTCATATTAGATCCTCATTTAAGATAGATCTATGATGTGTAATTAAACCAACATAGATCCATCTCAAATACAGATCTAACATGAGCTGAGAGGTATCCAATTTCTCTAGGTTGCAACTTTTTTTTATGAGTCGACATTATTCAAATGTTTTGTATAGTTAATTTTTTTTTTCGACCAAGATGAACAAAATTTCAACTTTGATAAACAAACAACATTACACATCATATTGAGCTGTAAAATAAAGCTTTCAACTCAAAAATAGTAATAATAATAAAACATCACAATCACAAAATAAAAAATACATTATACGGAATTGAAAATCTAATAAAATAATCAGTAGTCTAACTAGATTGATTTTTCTGTGGAAAATCATGAAAATTCCCGTAATAGTTTGATAAATTTTGGTAGGGATTTTTGTAAATCCACATTAAAGTTGTAAACTTCAAGATTTTGGATGCTTTAGAGGTTTTTGATGGTGTTGAATCTATTGCCACCTTTAAAAACATGATTTAAATATTGTTTTGCAAGATTTGTTGAAATTTGTTTGACCAAATTCTAGATAAAAATGACTGTCTGAATAATTCCTCCACCTCTACAGACTTGACTCTCATGTTATCATCTTCCCACGTGATAATTTCCCACCCATATTGAGGGAAAATTAATGCACATAGATTTCGCAACTTTTCCATCCCTATGGGAAATAAATTCAAAGAAGGGCAACCACTTATCTTCAACACATGGAGGTGAGAGGTGAGGTATTGTTCCTTCATCGCACCCTCCCTTGTTTGATGGTCCACACAAACTCTCTAACTTCTCTAGACATACGAGAACAAACTTTTGTAGCCTTGGAACATGAACACTTCCACGAATCCCTATTCCCAGCTCTCTCATTCACTGCACCAAAATAACTTCAAGATCTTTAAATTTGGCAACCTGTCCAATGGAGTTCCTGCAATCATACAATTTTACCTTTTCAAGATGTTCAAACTTGCAATTCGGCATATTTAACCCTGCATAATCCCATAGCATAAAACTCTGTAGCTTCTTCATGTTCTAGACATCCTGGGGAAGATCCTCTTCAGAAGCATTGATGTAGTAATCCAATCTTAAGTGCCTCATCTCCGACCATGTTCCCATTATCCCATCTTTAATTCCTGACCCTCCACCTATTTATATGGCCAACTCCATCAGATTTTTGAGACCTTTCAAACTCCAAATACTTGTCGGTGCTCCCATTTCCACACTTAAATATGTGTATATCTAGAGTCTGCACAGTGAAGTAAGTTCAGAGATCTCACGCGGAATCATCTTTAATGAATCACATTCCTCTAAATTAAGATGCTTGAGATTTTTGAGCTCTCCAATCTGAGATGGAAATGAATCTAGATGTTTACACAGTGAAAGATTCAGAAATTGAAGTTTGGAAAGATTATAGATATCTTTAGGCAAATCTCTGACGCTGAGCTGAATTAACGTGAGAAACTCAAGCAGTCTTAATTGCCCCACTGACAAAAGGAATATATGAATAAAGGAAAAGAAAGATTAAAGAAAATATGTATTAAGATAATTTATATATTAAGAAGTTGTAATAGTAAATGTTTAAAGGAAAAATGAATAAGAATAAACATTATGATCAATGTGTGAGAAGAGAAGAGAATAACAAGATAAAAATTATATTATTGTATTTCAGATTAAATCATATTATTGATTTTGATTATTTTGAATAGGATAAAGTTTATTGGTATAAAAAGGAACCAAGATTCTCCATATTAAACCTTCAAAAATTATAGAACATTTTAACTAATCATTGCCACCAAACCCAAAAATTATGAATTGATTTTCTAATTAGATATCATTTTTGGATTCAACTGCGTTAAGTAAGTCATCCATCTATGACCATTTCCATGAGAGGTAGTCATAATTGACTACTTTCTCATGATTTTTGAATAGTCCAATTAACACTCATTGCATTAGGTGATGCTCATAGGGGTGAAGAAGTGGGATTGAAACTAGTGAAATGAATCACATAGCGTCAATCATCACCTTTGGGGCTTGCACCCGGTAACCAAGACTTCCTGGGAGGTCACCCATCACAATACTTGCTAAGGTTTTGCAAATGGGGTAGCAAGCTAAGTGGGCTTGATTGTGGGGAAAACTCCATAGTTATGCTCAGCCAGAGGCAATCTGGGATGGGTGACCTCCCAGGATCCTGGTTACCGAGTGCAAGCCCTGGAAGTGATGATTGACGCTATGTGATTCATTTCACTAGTTTCAATCTCATGTCTTTACTCTTGTGAGCATCACCCGATGCAATGAGTGCTAAGTGGACTATTCAAAAATCATGACAAATTAGTCAGTTACGACTACCTCTCATTGAAATGGTCATAGATGAATGACTTACTTAACGCAACTGAATCCCAAAATGATATCTAATATAATGCACTGTGAAAACCCCCAATACTTGATCTCCTAATTCTTCATCTTGTGCTTCATTGATAAGGTTTGGAAGGAAAAGAGCTACTTGCATATGCAAGGAAGAGGTTGAGCACACAGAGGATGAATTAAGGTGTTGTGTTAAAGGATTTTTTCAGAAAAATTCTTCCACTTTATTATGAACCTAGCCAATTTCGTCATTCAATTGTTAAAATCATTTATTGTGTTGTATTCTCATATCCATTGAAAAGGTTATTTGAGCTATGAGTTTTTCAATCCTAACATGAAGGAAACAAAGGGTGTCATTGATGGCCTCAAGCTCAAATAGTAGGTCAAGAGGGCACTTCCTCTTAGAAGAAAAATGGTGAAGAGCCACAATGTATGGAGACCAAATAGAGAAATGGAAAAAATACATAAACAACTAAGGAATCTTTCATCCACTGTAATGAAGGCCAACATAAAAAGACACTTGAACTCTTACTAAATGAGCCTATACTTAAACCTTGATTTCACTTCAGGGGAGATCCATAGACCTAAATGTTTAATGATTCCAAGAATGGAATCTTTAACAACTATGTTGTAATCAGGCTCGGGCCTGACTAATGATTAGTCTCCATCAATTGCTATTAGTGCATGGTGGGTGTGATCATTTGTATAAGTTTTAACCTTGTACAATTAGTTGCTACAAACATATTTTTAATTAATATAAAATTATTGGAATGGAAAACACAAGAAGTAATACAAACATTTTATCCTCGAAACCCAAATCGAGAAATCTAAAAAGATTTTTTTTCAATATATTCTTCTATACAACATTACTAATATATAATATATATATATAATATTATATATATATATAATATATATATATATATATATATATACTTGCACATCCATGAGCTGCTAATCCATTTATCATAGATTAGATTACAATGGTAGTTCTTTAGTCGAAACTACAATACCATACGTAAAACCACCATCTACCACAAACTGCGTTTAGCAGAAAACCATGTCAAGAAGCACTAAACACAAATGAAAAATACCATTCAGTTTTTTTGTATAACCATATTTTATAATTTTTTGTATCATTTTATGTTTAAATATAAGCTTCATAAAACTTTTGGGATTTAAACCTATTAAGTATTCAATTCATCACATTGCATATATATGGGGTATCGAAGTGTCAATTATATTACTTGAATTTCATCAAATTTTGAATCTAATAAGTTTTTAAGAATCTATTTAATATGATGGAAATTTATATAAAATTATTGAAATGGAAAACACAAGAATTTAATACAACATTTATCCTTGGAAACCCAAATCGAGAAAGCTAAAAAGATTTTTCAATATATTCTTCTATACTAATAATATATATATATATATAATTATATATATATAATAATATATATATATATATATATATATATATAAATATATATTCTCAATGAATCTAATATTTATCATGGATTAGAATACAATGGTAGTTCTTTAGTCGAAACTACAATACGATAGGTAAAACCACCATGTACCACAAACTACTTTTAGCAAAAAAACCATGTCAAGAAGCACTAAACACAAATGAAAAA